>DWIE01001149.1:0-11582 GCA_018248235.1 Choaspes benjaminii | reverse complement strand
GTCAGCATTTACGTTATCAGTCAGCCAAATATTTTAATTTACATTGCAATATTTGAAATTTCATAATTTATATGACCTTCTTTACATATCACTGTCTTAAATTTAGGAATCTTACGTATATATTTTCTTCGTAAAAATACTTATGGAAATCTCTAAATATGCGCCCTTAACACTATTATATTGCTTCTCTTGTGAAGTTTACTTTACGTTATGAATTAGCATGCGGGCTTGCAGTCCACCATGTGCACCTGATAACAAGTAGCTACTGCAGCTCATGATATATGTAACCAGAGATGCGATGCTACTCTTGAGGACATAGATCGCCTAGTGTTCTGCATGAGCTGGCTATCACACCCTTACACAGTAACACAAGTAGTGTGTACACTACTGTTTTACAGTACTAATAGGATAGGCTATAATTAGCATTTTCCAGACACGAAACAAATAACCCGTCAGTCAGGCAATTCATTCAGCCGATCGATCGGCATATCTCCGCTGCAAATAATGACGACAATACATTGAATTTAATTAACAAGCCACTAATGTCGCTGTTGTGTTTCCAGCATATTAGCGAAAATTATTGCTGATACGTAAATGTAATAATGCAGTTTTGTTAAATTGAAATTGCAGTTTTCATATTGTGATTTTTATTTTTATAATATTTTGTGCAATAATAATCCTGTAAGAAATATTCATTATAAAATATGCATATAAATGTAGTTAGCATAAACCAAACGCGCACTCCCCAAACAAACATGGCTGCCAGGCAGGCCTGGCAGATGGCAGTGACAGTCGCGCACGAACACTAACTTTTAGGTTAGAATTCCAGTTAACAATCAAAATAAATGCGTTCATTTGTATTGCTAAATTAAAATGTCTTCAGCGTTAATCAGACAGGCCTTAGCATTCGTCGATCCCGAAGGTAGATGACGTAATATAGTAACGTATAGAGTGATGTGTGAAATGATGCGACGTATATTAAATTCGTTCGTGTGATGTTTTGCAGAAAGTGGCAAGAACGGCAAGAACAAGCGTCGAGCGCGATCGGCTCCGTACCCAGCACCGGGTCAAGGTTTGTGCAGTGTTCCTCGTAGATTGCGTCATTCATACAGTTTGCGGTGACACAAGTTTATTGCAACGCTTCGATAGTGACTGCCTTTGATAAATATGGCGTTTTATCGCCGTGCTATGTTACTAGCAAAGTAGCCACTATACTTTCGTACGTTTGCATAAGTGATGGCTTTCTATTTGTTATACGTTGACATTGAAGCAAAGTAATTTAAATATAGATTTTTTAACGTAACATGTAAACTGCGGATTGTTATTGTTATTGTCAGCGAAGTGTTACATTAACACGATGTTAAGTATCAGTTTGGTTAAGATCATAGTTCACGTGAGCGGTGTAACTTTTGTAACAAGTTTGTTTCAAGACTTCAAACATAGTGTTTCTAATTACGTCTGTTTGAGTAGCAAGATATAATAAATTATTATTAATGAGTAACATTTAAATATGTATTGGGGATATTTAAGAATGTTGTATAAAGTTAAAAAAGAATAACATTATTATTAGAAAATAAAAAAATAATTTTAGTTTCCAACTCAGACAATTGTCTCAACAACTTACTGCTCTGATCGTTATATCTGTATATAATATAAATAATGTACAGAATGGTTTAGAAACCAACTTTAGTACAAAAATAATTATATCGAATTAATTAATATTGAAAATACTTATCGCGGGCATAAGATATGTGCATATCAAGAAATGCTATACATTTTATAATATGCAGCTCATCAGTGTTAAGTGACCACTGAAGTCAATGGTATATATAACTGACTTCAAACAGATTGTGTTGTCCCATTCAAGACTGATCCAAACTGCTTTGGTGTGGACAAAGTTGGTCACCTCATTCTGTGCACATGGGTCCACACACTGCTAAAAATGAAACTGGCACGAGTTGCTCTACAGTATTAATATTGCAGGTTTTGTCCCGAACAAACGGAAGAGCACTAAGCCAGTGAAACACTCTAGCAAACCTGAGGGGGAGGTGGTGGAAGAAAACGTCAAGAAGCTGTTGATCTTGTCCAAGCCCACTGCCAGCACTGCCATAGCAGAAAAGATTGTGGAGAGGGCGGTCAAAGGCAAGCCTCTGACCGAGAAGTTGGAAACCAAGACTGAAGAAGAGAAATCCATCCTATTCCCGGAAGAGAGCTCCAAGGAAATTGATAAGGAGCAGTTCTGTAGTTGAAACTGAGCTTTAGTGTTGTAGGATTAGGGTTCATATTTGGGCGGAGGGAATGGACATATATGGACATAGCAGACGCGCTACTCGGTAAACTTATTCTCGCGTGCACGGCCACTGTTTTCATCGTGCTCGTAGTTTGGATCAACTCTTACCCTTTTATTGACGAAGATCTTCCCATCTACAAGTACATTCCGGACCCGCAGTGGGCGCTGCTGGGCTGCGCCGCCTGGGGGCTGCTCTTCGTCGGGGGCCTCATGTCCTTCACCCTCTTCCACATCTATCCCTACCTGTGACCAGAATGGGCAACCTGCTCCCAAACAGAAGCACCATGGCAGAAACTACTCGCGACGATTGGATTATAATTGGAGTGTCGGGCGTGACGTGCGGCGGAAAAACTACCTTAGCCAATAGACTGAAGGACACCTTAGTACCCGTTCACATATTCCACCAAGACAAGTATTTCTACTCCGACGACAGTCCACACCATGTAAAATGTGAGGGTCTGGAGCACAATAACTATGATATCCTATCGTCCTTAGACATGGATGCCATGTACAACGACATACTGGAGACTATCAAAGGGACTGACCGCGCCCACGTGGCCGACTCGGAGAGGAAGGAAGGAAAGTATGAAGTGAAGAACAAGAAGTTCCTCATCATCGAAGGTTTTACAGTGTTGAACTTTAAGCCGATCGTGGACATCTGTAATCTAAGGTACTACTTCGTGCTCACATATGAAGAGTGCTGGTCCCGCCGCTGCCTGCGCCTGTACGACCCGCCCGACGTGGGCGGCTACTTCGAGCGCTGCGTGTGGCCCGAGCACCTCCGGTATAGAGCCGAGATCGAGAGAGACAGTAGGGTGACCATGCTGGACGGCACGCAGCAGGACTCGCTCGATCACGTTTTATCCGACCTCAGCAATGTTGGTGCAGAAAAAATTTAATAAATCCCGAGTATATTAGGATTTTGACTCTTATACCTACAACACGCTTTTGTAATAACTTGATACAAAACTTTAATCTTAAGAACTTTTTAACTGAAAAGTTTAATAGTTCCGTATGACTCGTTTTTAATACATTTTATTTAAGCTTTCACATATGAAAAGTTTGAAAAAAATCTTTTGTATTTTATAAATAAATAGGTAAATAAACGTAAGATACTCTTCAGTACGCGGTATTTTTTTAGTCTAAAGTTTTTTGCTACTTTCTACAAAACATATAACATGGAACTTGTTAGTGTGTCTGCCCAAATGTTTATGTATTATTTTCATAGTAATTTACTTGCACCAAATTAATTGTTACCTTTCCTATAAAAAACAATTCAAACATAAGAATTCAGTATAAAATATATATCTATCTCTATTAATAAATAGATAAAGTGGTCTGCATTATGCTGTAATAACTTCAAAATTACTGGTCTCGGGCCGAGTCACTATGATAGAGGTGTTACCACATACATTGATAAATTAAGGGATTTTAAAACAATATTCTGTATGCCGCACCGTAGGTACAAACTGGGTAATAAACTGTGTTGTCTCATTGGTCGTAAGCGCGACTGACAAGCACGGGGTTCTGGGTTCGATTCCCAAACCGAGATAAGTACTATTGGGTTTTTCTGACTGGAAACATTTTAATAATAGTCTGGAAATTGGAAATGCTTACACGGCACCTAAACATACCTGGAGAAACGAATTATGTCTCATCAATCATCTCTGCCTACACCTCCGTGAAAATACAGGCGTGAGTTATGTTTCTTTAGTTTGTTGTTTGCATTAAAATGACTTGACATTTGGCATAGTGCATAAGTTTCTACGCAGATTCCACAGGGTTACCGTGACCGATCGCGTTACCTGGGTGGATATAATGAATCGGGTCCCTGGACGGATTTCTTTCAATTTTGCTCAACTTTTGCTCCATATAAGATTATCATAATATCATGTTTATTTAATAGAAAGTTTTAAAGTGTTACAAAACTTATTTTGTTTGGGATTTTTTCTAAGCACGAACAAACTGCGTGAACAGACAGATATTTTTTAATGTAATTGAGCACCAAACGGGAAGGCGGTTCACCTCTTAGCCCGAAAACAGCCTTTTATATGTGTCTTTCTAAGGTTATAATGTCAATGTTGTACATACATTGTTTTGGTCCACTGAATGTATGGACTTCGTTGTGCGTAGGGTGACCATCATAGTAATGTTTTAATTAGGACCCATCGCTCACACGCGACAAGAACGTCACAATTTTGAAAGGTAAATATTTCTCTACGAATTTTGTCTTATGAATTGGACGGGGACGTGCGTTAACAATATTTGAAGCCCTTGTAGCCCATAATGTAACTTCGTAGCGATGTAATTAATTTTAAATAGATGTAATTTTCGTTTTTATTTCGTATTATAATAAATCCAGCATTCGAAGTGCCTGGTTGTGGAGTTTGAGAATAAGCGCGAAGTATTTTTCTTATTTTACTGCAATGTAACTGTTCATCAATAATTATTTTATAGTATACGATTTAATTTTAATGTTTCAGTTGTCGGTTCGCAAAATTGTTTTGTGTTGTTGTTTGTTAGTTGGAGTTCGTGGAATGTGACTATTGAATAGCAATAAATATTTGCTGGTGTACTACTTTGTTTCATTTTACCTTATCTATAGTTATTCAGCCTGCAGCCTTTATTGGGAAAATACCAAGAACTTTTTCATGAGACAATATGTTAAAATTCCATCCACTACTGGACATAGGCCTCCCCTAGCAGGCTTCATTATGATCGCTCCTGAACCTTATGAATCCTTTTTGAATGTGAAAATTGGTAGTAGAAAAATTGTTATCATTAATTTTTTTGCTTATTGCCTATGGTGGGTGGCCTTTTACAGTCTTTGGCGAGCGAAAGTATGATGTACGAAGTGAGAAGTTATAATATTTATAAATATATCATAAAGACAAATAAAGGACGAGGAGACAACACGCCACCTTGCGGTACGCCAGCAGTAGTTACGATCCATGAATTAAATTTGTTTTTAAACCGTACGTGCTGCCTTGGTTCATAATATCCAAGTCGCCTGAATCTGATTTTCTCGCTGTTTCCTGACTCGTAATGACCGCAAGACGCAAGTAACGCCAACTTATACGGTTTCAATTTACCAGAAGCCAAAATTATTAGTAACTATGCAGGTACTTCAAAGATTCACGAGATGGCAGTAAAGTTTTAACAAAATTGTTCTCTTACGCCGCATTTTTTCAGGAATGACAACTATATAGATGAATATTAAAAGAAAAACATTATCTATTTTACATTTTTAACGAAAATCGTTAGAGCTGTTTCTGAGGTCCTCGAAATATATCTAAACAAGCACTTACGTTCAAATCAAAACTAAACAACGCCTGCATTAACCCGAAGGTATAAAGCAAAGGGGAACCCTCACCCACGTTTCCTCAGTTATGTTCAGGTCGTATTTTAATTTATTATTAGAGGAAAGCAAACAAGCAGACGGGCCACCTGATGGTAAGTGGTTATCGTCGCCTATGGACATTTGCAACACCAGGGGAGTTGTCAATGCGTTGCCAGCCTTGGACTAAATTTAGTCGACCCCATTCCGAGACCCGCTCCAGAGAGTTCTCGACTTCAGACACAAGCCTAGTTCTGCTGACCTCGACAAATCCCCGAGAGCCATTGGGTCGGCCTGTGTAATGAGCGTCTCCTGTACTGTCATCCAACGAATGTTGTCGCACTGCTGCAACAAATCGTTGATATGCAGAATGAACAGCGTAGGAGACAACACTGACCCTTTCGGGACACCAGCATTAATACATTTTGCGTCGATGACGACCTTATGTATGGCTCCGACAGGAAGCCGGCTATCCACCCACACAACCTCTCGGAAAGACCGTAGGAAGGTAACTTCGACCGAAGGGCCCTATGCCACACCCGATCAAAGGCCTTAGCGATATCGAGGCTAACTGCCAAAGCCTCCCCGTTGCCTTCGATGGCAGATGCCCAGCGGTAAGTTAAGTATATCAGAAGATCACCAGTTAATCTGCCTTGGCGGAAGTCGTATTGGCGATCGCATATCAACTGGTGATCCTCCTCCAGATACCTCAGGAGCTGCGAGTTAGTGACGAGCTCCATCAGTTTGCCAACTGGGAGGTGATCGCTATAGGTCTGTAATTAATCGGGTCGCTGCGTTCACCCTGTTTAGAAATAGGGTGAACTAGGGCTACCTTCCAAGACGATGGTACCTGCCCCAACGAGTAGGATAGCGAGAACAGGCGCGTTAGAATGGGAGACAGCTCGGGAGCGCACGTCCTCAACATCAATGTGGAGATGTGATCCGGCCCACTAGACTTCCTGATGTCTAGGGAGAAGAGAGCTCGTTTGATAGCCTTTTGAGTGAAATAAATTTCAGGCATCGAGCTCTCACAGCGCGTGATGGTGGGCAGTGAGGCTCCCCCGTCATCAAGAGTCGAGTTTGAGGCAAATAGAGTTGCCAGAATATCGGCTTTCTCCTCTGCCGTATGAGTAAGAGTGTCATCCTCTTAACGCAATAGTGGTAGGGACGACCGACAGAAGTTTTCTTCGGCAGCTTTGACAAGAGGCCAGAACGCACGACTTCGAGACGAGCAGTCTACTAGTCTGTTGCCAATTCTGGCAACGTACCTGGACTTTGCTTCTGCGATCCTCTTCTTTACCGATATGGAGGCAGCATTTAGATCTTTTTTCTCATTTAATGGAGGGCGAGAACATTTCCAAACTCCGGGTCACTACTGAGATTTTTCCAGCCATAAAGAAGCTATTAACATTGCTCGACCCGAATTCGATTCCGGGACGTCTAGTTCGGTAGTCGTGCTTGCTAGAACGGAGCCAACGAGGAATTTATACGTTAATCAAAGTGTAAGTAGTAATGGGAAGATAGACACACGTACAAAGCGCATAAGGACAGTGAACAAGCGGGTACTCACACGCCGCCGCCGTCGCAGAACTTCCTGCTCTCGCGCGGCGCGTCCGCGGCGCGGGGCTCCTCCGCTGCCAGCGACCGCTTGGCTCGCTCTTCTAGCCTGGACGACCAACACACGCTACGTTTATTTCGCACTTTTTTAAATAATATTTTTAATATTTTAACATATTCAATTATACTAAAAGTAACAATAGAAGCCCTAAATTGAAAAAGTAAATAAAATAAAAATAATTTCGTACTTTGAAATATATTGTTATGGACAATGTAGGTGCAGACCCGTTAGCAGTAAAAGGGGCTCTCGAAAAATTTCAAGTAAAATATTTAATTCCTTTTACCATTTTTTTACAGGGATAACTTGGAAGTCAAATAGAAAGCTTCTAGTGATAAGGTAGTCATTGGTTATTATTCTTTCCCTTTGTAAATTGTACTATTATGTTTTGATTGTTGTTGCAATATTATAAAGAATATCTTTAAATTTTTATATTCGCGGATATCACACATGTTGAATTCGACGGGTACTCACGATCTACTTCTTTTTAACCACCTCTTTTTCTCTCAAAAATGAAGTAGATCGTGAGTTTTTGAATTCAAGATATTACAACTTGTCTCCCCTGACATTTATAGCCCGTGTAATTTTTTTTCTCTAATCTGTTTTTTGACCATTTTTCTACTTAGTCATTAGATTTTTCTAGTTTAAAGTAAGGTAGCGCGGACCTGTTGTGGTGCAGGTCCGGCACGGCGGGCGCGGGCGGCGCGGCGGGCGGCAGGTGCGCCACCCGCGGCAGCGCGTCGTCCGCGCGCAGCACGGGCAGTGTGCGCGACAGGAAGCGCAGCGTGTGGTTGCGGATCAGCTCGCTGTGTAGCAACACTAGGCGTTACTTGTGTATTAGTCAATCACGTAAAAGAGCAATAGATCCGTATTGAACCGGCTACAGTTGTCCTGGCCTTCAGTGATCACTTAAAATCAAACGAACTTGCATACCCGTTTGCAACTCTAATATTAATAAAAACAATTGTAACAAAAACGTGAAATAAAAAATGTATTGACATAGGTCAGTTTAAGCCTATTTAGGTTAAAATTATTAGTAACTGTTACTTTTAAATGTAAGATATGAAATAAATAAATCATTATTACAATAGGAGGCCAGTGCACTCACAAGGGGTAGGGCTCGCCGTCCAGGCCGGGGCGCATGGGGTTCCGCGGGATGAGGCCGCGGTTGAGGTCCCCGCACAGGTTGTGCGCGCTGACGGCGGCGCGCGCCGCGCCCGCGCCCGCGCACTCCGCGCCGGCCGGCCGGTACGGCGGCGGCCGCACCCTGCGCGCGACCACGCACGTTCACACAAACTTACATGGCATTTGTTCAGGTGGCAACGCCAACTTTTGTTAAGCTTGCAACCAACCACTTTGCAAGTACCTCCAAAGTGTACGAAATGGCATTTAATTAATTTTTCATGTCTGTAAATTCGCCTATTTTCAGGAAATCTAACCTTAAGGAGCTATACCTTATTTAAATACAAGTTTGATTCAAATCGTTCGTTAACGAGATAAACAAAGTAAAAGTGTTATACGAGTTAGAGGGGGTGCGTGTTGCTATCACATACGTTAGGATTATTTAAAATGTAAAGTAGTAATAAATCAATATTTGACGTACAACTAAAGTTTCCAAATTCCCGCATTACACAATAATTGGTTGTAAAAATGATATGATAATGGGATAATGAGTCGGTAGTATAAGTCCCCCATTCCACGCAACAGACGGGCGTCATTAAGTAGGACTAGTAAGTGGATAAGACGTATTGCCTTCACTATGTGCGTAGCATCTAGTTGATACCTCATGGGGGACTTCACAAATAAGACAACAGAGATCGCAACGTTATGTGTCGGTGCTTTATCCCAGGATAAGCCCGCCATAATAGCTAGCTGTATGAAACAAGTATATCAACTTTAGTCTTAACTCAGTATTTGATTCTGGGTTTTGTAGCTGTCAGAAGCCACTCCCCATTAGTTGAGATCGTGCTCATGTGCTACTAAAATAACAGTGAATCTAGTTCTATGTATTCAACTAATATGAGTAAGATGGACACACAGACATGTAACACGATCGTCGAGATAACAAACTCTTTACATAAACCACCTAAACAAATTAGTCCGCCCACGCGAGCGGAACCGCGGGCTTTTCGAGTTACGTGCAGTTTGAAAACGAAACCTTTTCAGACAATCAAGTGTTACTCTCACTAAAACTCGTGTAATTATAATAAAATGGCCCGGGGTAATTAGACCGCACATTTGGCGGAGAGAGGCGTCACCCCACATTACTTTCACTCAAGGCTCTTACTTTCATGATTGTATTTTTCGAGAACATTCTACCCTCGGTCCATGTGCTCCTTCACATAATAATTTAAAGATAGCCCATGCTCAGCCACTCTGGTATCTATCTGTGACTGAGAGGCTAGCGACCGGTGTCTAATTACGGTGTTTATATCTTTTCTGTGAGCTATTGAGCAGTATTTTAACCCCACAGTTGGCTATTACAAATTTACAGCTCATAATATATGCAATCACCGTGAATCGACATTTCGCGATTAGTTACTCTCACGGGCGTGCATTCCATCTGATGAAAAGTGACTATTTTAATCCATAAGATCTAATAAAACAATCGAAGGTAAAGCGTTGGTAGGTTTTTCACTAAGCTTTGAAATTGTTAAAAAGAGTCACTTCCGCCTACATAGGCAGGATTTTTTTGACAGTTGTTTGTCGGATCTTGTATACATTATTTATACGTATGTGCTAGATGCAAAATACGACAGCGTGATTCTGGCTTCATGGACAGTTTGATATCTGTCACATTTGACACTAGTGTGGGGAAGCCACGAGATCGATAAACAGTTTTGTACCTGGGCGGCGTAGCATTAGGCGACTCCACGAAGGCGTAGTATCCCTCTGGTGGCTCCTCGGACTCCGCCGCGTCCCGGGTCTCTGGTTCGGGCTCCGCTGTGGGTTCCACACACCAACTGAGCGCTGGCAGCAACGCCTGGAACAACAGATGTGCTGTTATTAAACTATTTATTGATTCGGACATAACAGATAATGTAAAAATCGATAAATAAGTAAGAAACACATTTGAAACAGTCACAGTAATGGTCAGTAATGGGTGCTATTGACCGATGTTTTTGCTTATACTTTACTCAATAAATATGTAACAATATAGTAATGTTGACGTTTCCCGTAGTGAGCGAACATGTATTTTTTTCCGTTACATTTCATTAGTATTCTGTTTATCCCTTACATTGTACATTTTTATAATTTGATAAAGCGAACTTAGTGACAGATATACAAATTAGAAAACAGTAGGCTATAAAAATTTGCCGATTCCACAACTCTATACTCTAGTTCACAGTCATATTAGTTACAATTGGTGAAACATATCGTACGTTAAATAGTAGTGACAAATAGTAGGTAGGACCTATACATGAAATGAATCTTTCAATTTTTGTAAGACTAAAAAGAATTCCGCAAATTTGCCGTCCTACACTACGAAGCCTGCTGGTAAATCAGCCACTGAGCAAACTGTTTGTGGGTGATGGCAAAGCGTTAGCTGCAGCCCATCTCGTCTGTAACCAAAGTGACGGATGCGGTACTCGCCACTCCTGAGAAGCAGGTTTCAATCCTTCGGATGGCTCGCGTGTTACATGCTCGTGGTCTGGCTATATTTTCATGATCCTAAGAGCATTACGTTACTACGAGTCGTAGAACATGACTCCTTTTGACTGGATCCGTACCACCGTCACATCTACTTGTGTCTCAAAACAGTAGTGTTCGGACTACTTTTATTTCTTTGTAAGGGAGTGATAGCCAACACATGCAGAATACGAAGCGTACAATCTAAGTTTTCTAGAGTAGCACCGCATCTGATAGATGTTATGGGCTGCAGTAGTCATTTACCATCGCGTGGACTTCAGTCCCATATGCCACATCATAACATAAAAACCATTTTAGGCAATGTTTGTATAGTAACCAAGCGATGCAATTTGATATACCCCGTGATAACGATGTAGCAATAATTTCGAGTTTATAATGGGTGCTTGTTTCTTAGAAAACTAAATAGGCCCATTGTACGTCCGCGAGGGCGGGCATTGCGGGCAATTTACCTAAATTGCGCCTTTTGTCAGCCACGCTCTACTGTCTCTGACTCTACATGCTCCATATTTTTATTGTGTAATGTTTTTCGTTTGTTTGACATTAACAGCATTCCTAAATTGAAACGAGTACAAATGTAAAAGAAAGGAAAATATAAGCTGTATTTACATTTGGTACATGTTATAAAAAGTAATGTATCCACGTCGGTCTCCCTACGTCGAACACCGACATAACTGATTCGATTTGTCTTC
>DWIE01001148.1:0-11583 GCA_018248235.1 Choaspes benjaminii | reverse complement strand
GATAAAAATATAATTTTAACTTAGGTATTGCTAAGCTGCTTCTGCAGACTATTGCATTTGTGGCTATTTCCGTCAAATGCGAAGTTATTCCTCAAAACGAAGTCTTAACAAGACTTACCTATAACATTACGTACTTACCATAATATCATAGCACGAGTCAAGTATATAGGAGTGACGGTGATACCGAGTTAATTGACAATTATGCCACGAATTAAATGTTAGTAAAACATAAGATTGTCTTGCTGTGACAATTGAATAATCTCAGGCCTCACATCGGAATACTGCGCTACGTACTGATTGGTTATTGCAATCCACTATTGATTTGTACATTGTATAAGCTACATTGATAACTATTGACACGGTGTTTTGGCGGGAATCTTCCGAGTGCCTTTTTCGGTGTTGTGTTGGTGTTATTTAATTAGTTTACGTTGTCTTTGGTGTGATAAGTGGTGATGATTATCATATTTAGTGCTTGTGTAGTGGACTAATTATGTGTAACGGCAACATAGACACATGCGCGGTGTGAAAACTGGGTCTTCCTAGCCGAGTTAATTTCTATCTGTGCGAACTGGCACTTGGAGCTTCCCATCAAATACTCCAAGAACAATATTAAAACGTGCATCACCAACGTTTTAATATTATGATTATATAATTGCAAAATTTAAACTTGTTATTCACAAAATGGCAAAGAGCCGAGACGACATCCCATAAGAAAAATAAAAAAAACTATTGACACGGATTTTCCTTTTCAGGAGAACTTCACAGTGCAATACAGCGGCTGGAGGTGATAATCTACGGACAGATGCAACAGCTGTGGCAAAGCTTAGACGCTCTTCGCGTACAAGTCGGGGGCGACGGCCGTGTTTCGTATCCGGACCGCCGTAGCGTTGTTTTCAGATATAAGCCATAAGATATACAAGATAAATCAATTTGATAGTATTATATTGATAGTTGAGAGTATTACCAAAAATATTGTTCATGACAGTCAGATATGAAAGGAGATATTTTTTTGAAGTATTTGTCTTACATATAAAATGAAACTCAAGATTTCATTATTTAAAGTACTTTAGTGTTTACTTTAAGTCTTTATTATAGTCTGTTATATGTATTTTGAATAATAAACTATATTTTGAACAGTAAATCTTTTTTTACGACTTACTTATTAATAGCCAGGCTAGGCCACGAGAGCAATATCTGTCTAAAGTACAATTTAACCATTAATGGAATGTCTTAATTTATCAGCATCATTTTACATTTAAACGAACTACTTACATTGTCTGCGTTTATAATAATATGTATTATATACATACAAATATTTAATTGCACAAACTATGATTACTTATTTACAATGTTACTTTTTGAGTACGTTATTTGAGACCTTGTCGGATTCCCATTGTATAAAACAATTTATGTACAATTAATTTGTTTTCATTTTACAATTTAGACATTTGGTAAGGAAAGTTTGAACCATACCTTGACGACCTCTGAAACGGCTTCTAACGACTCGGATCAAAATTTCATTTTTATTTTTAAGTTTATAGGTGTTAGTTGCGCGAATTGCTATGAATGAATAAATAATAATACTTAAAAAACTGTTAACGCCATCTAATGAATATTTCAGGTACTTGTATTGTTGCTGTTGATTTTTCTACTATACGCTACGAGATGGCGCTACGTGTCGTATAATTTGGGCATCAAAATAACGCCGAGCAAAGTACAGTCGCCCAGGTGCTACTAATAATACTAATAAATAAAAGTTCAAAATAAATATTAAACTGACAGTTTTCATTCATTTTCTGGGCACTTATAACTTGCACATGTGACTATTAGTACGAAATAATCGTTTTATGATGACGTGAAAAATCTCTTTTTCACATAATTATTCATTCCTTTAAGGTTATTTTATTTATAATTCAGGCTGTGAACGGTAAGGACTTAAGGGACAAGAAAAAAAATATGCCTATTTCTATCTAATCATTATTGGATATAGATATACAATAGATTTTTTTCGAGGCCCGATTTCACTTAAATTGTTATGAATAAAACAAAAAAAATAATAAAGTTCAATTTATTAACAATTAGTAAATGATCATTTAGCGTTTTCCCCGCCTGTGACTAAGCTGCTAAAATGATCTTTATTCCAAGGGAATAAAACATCTTATTAGTTGTAAGACAATTAGATCACAGGCTGTGCTCCGACCACTGCATTAACAAGAAACAAATACTTTCGTTAGTTACAATAGTTAAGTTAAATGATTCCTAAATCTAACATTTATTAATAAATATTAACAAATAAACAATTTATTATGCTTTCCTTATACATAGTTTGCATCAAAATGTACTTTAAAAGGCAGTTTGACGGATAATAACGTAAGTGGGACGGAATATTTTTTGTAAATTGTTTATGCACGTAAATAAAGGCTTGTTAAAAGACACAATTTACGTAAAGGTATCACTAAACGAAATGTGAGTTCAATTAGATTGGGTCTATCTGTTATCTAGCCCTTTCATTTCGTAAGTGTTGGTTATGAGTATTGTAAATGTATTGTAAATATTGTTAAACAATTAATTTGGATATTTTATTTAAACATTGCAAAAATATTTTTTTGGACCATATACCAAAATGTTATTTAGATAGACTGGGTTTTATTACCTTATAACAATTAATAATTTTATAATTTGTTGTTTTATATCATAAAAAAATAATACACACGAGTCTTTTTAAGATTCAGGTATAGCTATACAAT
The DNA here is from genome assembly GCA_018248235.1 of Choaspes benjaminii. Taxonomy (NCBI): domain Eukaryota; kingdom Metazoa; phylum Arthropoda; class Insecta; order Lepidoptera; family Hesperiidae; genus Choaspes; species Choaspes benjaminii. Next base: position 8,836 of record DWIE01001148.1, on the reverse strand, counting down.
ACATATTATATTCAATAATAATCCTTTGAATAAAACAATACAATTACTAGTTTCAATTCCGAAATCGAAAACAACCTTTTGATTACTTTGCAAAAACCTGTAAGTATTACGAAAATCAACATCCACGTTCACAGTTTATATGGTAATAAATGACCCTTTTGAAATCAATTATCAATAATTAAATTACCCTTGATGCCTGCAACTTTTAAAGCAACATAATAACACTTTTTAGCTGGTTTGTTATTGTACAATATATGTTGCATACTAGCAACTGCTCAATTGTTATTATAATAGCGGCAACGTGATATGCTGCCAGATCCCCTTAACACAACTAAGCAAGGAACACACCATAGACTGAGGCACTGCATTTGACAATGATTGTGTACGTCTAGGTACAACAAATCATGTTTGCCCCTAAACCTAAACTGATGATATAATCCACACATTTTACAATACACAAAACTTTAGAAAAGTCCCTGAAAAAACAAAAAAAAAACGAGTGAAGTTGTCTATGGTATGTTCTATGCTGTCCAAGACAGTCTAGCTAAGATATTAAAGCCTAAGTAGAGTTAATGCATCGTCTATACTAAGTTGATATGGTGAGTTGCTTATCGATGGCAATTGGGTGTTCACGCGGCGGTGGCCTGCAGGTAGCGGCGGAGCTCCTCCTGCGTGTCGAAGATCATGACGGGGAAGGGCGAGCCGGGCACGTGCCGGCCTGCCCATCGGACCTCCACGCGGTAATCGCCGGGTTCGGTGGGTGAAAACTTGCAGAGTATGGTCCGGTCCTTCTGGCTCTCGCGCTGCATCTCCACGCGGAAGGCGCCCTTGGGCCCGCGCACGCGCACCGTCAGCTGGCCCGCGCCCGCGCCGCTCGTGTCGCACAGGAAGCGCGACTGGAACGTCGCCAGCACGCCCGGCTCCACGCCCGGACCGTATACACGGACCTTGGAAGGGTCTGGGGCACCCGCGACCTTGAGCACGAAGGGCGATCCGGGCACGTGGTTGCCCGCGAATTGCACGCTCAGCACGTGCCGCCCCGCCTCCGCCGGCTTCACGTTCAGTGTGAACGTGCCGTCGCCGTGCTCGTACAGCTCGCAGTACGCCACCTTGTTGGGGCCGGTGCAGTGGGCGGCCAGCTCGCCGACGCCCGCGCGGCGCGTGTCTATCCACGAGCGGATCTCGCGGCCCACCACGCCGCCCGCCAGCCCCGCGCCCGAGCACACCACGCGCGAGGCGTCGCCAGCCTCCGCGCCCGCGCTTACGTTCACCGTCAGAGGACAGCCTTTAACAAGCCTGCCGGCCCACATGACGCGTAGTTGGTGATCGCCAGCGCGGCGTGGCGTGTAGGTGGCACGCCATAGGCCTGGACCGGCCGCAGCCAGCGCCACGGCCACCGTCTCGCCGTCCGGCGATGTCAGCGACGCCTCTGGGGACCCTGGGCCTGCTGCACTGCCATCGACAGTGAACACAGCGGGCGTGTGTGGTGCGGCGTGCGCTAACCCGCGGCCGGCGAGCGTGACGCGGTCGGCCGTGTTACCGGACACTACTAACGCACGTCGCGGCGCGCCCGCTACTAACGCGCCGTTGTACGTAAGCTCCAACTCTTGTTCGCCGCTCACCCCCTCCGCCGCGGTCATTATCACCACCGCCCGCCCTGATACTGTCTCTACGCGTTGATGCCTGCCAGCTAATAAACATTCGAGGGTCCCTGGTCCTGCGTTGCTCGTATCCAAGACAAGTTTGGAGGGAGCTCGCACGCGGCCCGAGTTGTCCGCCCCCCAACCGCCCACTGGCACTATTGCTGATGTGTCTATTACCTTAACAGAGAAGGGGCTTCCAGGGAGCGGTCCAGACGATGTGAATATCCTCACTTCGTACAAGCCTACCACGAGAGGGATGTACGCGCAAAGCCACTCGCGAGACGCGCCCGCCACTACGCGGCACTCGAGCAAGCCCGAGTCCGTGTTGTCCTCCTTCTCTTCAGTTAGCCTCTCTACCTGCACAGTGGGCGGCGAGTCGTCGACACAGTGGATGGTGAAGGCGGCCTCCTTGCCCACGTGCGCGTGCGCCAGCCCCGTGCCCGCGCAGCGCGCCGAGCTGCTCACGCGCGCGCCCAGCACGCCCAGCGACACCGGGCTGCCCATCACCGCCGCGCCACTATACGTAATATAAATCCGATAATGTGCAGGGACAGTAGGCCGAAGGCGTACTTTGTAGGTATGTCCGTCTTCGCGGATTTCTACAGGCATGCGCACCCGTCGTTCACTCATCGCTTCGCAAACCACTTCCAATTCTCCGACTCCTGCGTCCTTTGTATCAACTGTGAAATTAATAGGTGTCTGTGCAATAATGTTTCCCGTAGGTAGTCCTGATATTACGACTTTATTTGGGTCGAACGATTCACATGTGTATGGACTGCCGGTGACGGGTTTAGAAAGGTGAAGAACCTCTATAGTGCTTTGTCCCACTTCAGTAATAGTGTACTCGGCTTGAAGTAGACCGGATTTAGTCTGATAGCATCGTACTGGTAACGCCCGTGAACCGGGTCCGGATACGACGACGTCGAACTCGCGCGCCGGCCGGCCGAGCGTGTCGATACTGAACGACGCTACGCGGCCCACTTGTGCTTGGTATAAACCTAGTCCTGATGCTGAAACCTCCTGTCCGTGGTGCGCGGGCAGCACGTCCAGCAGCAGCGGGGCGCGCGCCACCGGCACGCCGCTCCAGAACAGTGCCAGGCGGTGCGGCGCGGCGCGCGCCGGGTGCCACACCACCTCCTGCCGCGCGCCGCGCCGCCGGACCGAGTGCGGCGCCGCACGCCCGCCGCACCGCACGCGGCATGACAGCCGGCCCGCACCCGCGTTGCTCGTGCTCACAGTAAGTACAGCAGGTCTATGCGCTACAGCCTCCCCGATGGACAGCACCTTAACAGCTGACGCATCTAGTGCCTCCACCTCAGCTATGGGTCCTCGTGAACTCCTGACGATATACCGACCCACACGGCTCGCGGGGAAGGTGAGAAACCCCGTATCTTCTAGATGAGCTTCTGCCACTCTTACGCCCGTAGGCGATATCACTTCCACGTCAGTTATATTTTCATCTATCTCGACTGTCGCTACTCCACCGATTTGAACATATGTGTGTGGTTCGCTGACACGGCACACGAACGGGCTGCCGGGCACGGGCTGTTCGTTGAACGTGACGGACACACGGTGCGCCTCGCGCGACACCGGCACGAACGTCACGTCGTACAACCCGCGCGCTACTGCCACCACCTCAGCCTTAACAGTAGTTGACGGCGTGGACACTACTAGCTCCAAAGTTCCTTCGCCTGCTCCTGCTGCGTCTACGCTGAATGTTACTGGCTTCCCAACTTCTACTCCACGCTCCTCTTCTGCAACCTCGTCTATGCTTAGGCCTTCGAGGGTGCCTTCTAGTTCCCCAGGGCCGAGGCCGGTGACGCGCACGCGGCGGACGTCGTACACGTTGCAGGTGAAGGGCGAGCCGGGCACGGGCCGCCCCGCACACTGCGCCTGCACGCTGTGGCGGCCCACCGCCTCGGGGGTGTACGTGGCCGTGTACCGCCCGTCGCCCAAGCTGGTCACGCGAGCGCGCACGTTACTACCGCCTGGGCCAGTCACGAACACCGTCGGTTCCGCTGAATGGAATCCAGTGAGGTGTACATCAGCGGGCTCCGCCCGTGGTGCGGACACCAACCCAGGCCCATGTGCTCTCGCGTCGCTCGCGGCGGGGTTGGCCGACGGGGGAGCGGTAACAATGCACGTGAACGGTGATCCGGGGACCGCGTGCCCGTTGAACCGGACTGAGAGAGTGTGTGCGGCAGCTTCTGTTGGCTTGAAATTCACCTTAAACCTGGCATTTCCTTCACTCTGTACATAGTTGGGTACGTTTCTTCCATTTACAGCAACAATTATCTCCAAGTTGCCAGCACCGGCATGCGAAGCGTTGATGGTAAAAGACACTGGTCGCCCCACAACACCGGGTGAGATGTCTGTAACGGATACTCGACCCGCACTGTACGCTTTCACTAGAAAAGGACTGCCTTCTACATGTCCGCCCATGGCTCCCGCACGCACCTCAATGCTGTGGTCGCCCACATCAACTGGGACGAAGGATATTGTATATCTTTTGCTGGCTTCATTTTCACCAACAGTTTCCTCAGCAGAAACCTGTACAGACACGGGCCTTCTAGCAGGGCCCAGCACTTCGACGTGCGGTGATGTTGGAGAGTCGACGCTGAAGGTGTATGCATCGCCTACAGATACTTTGTCCGGCGATTCGCCTGAGCCGGCGCCGATCACACGTGCTGGTGCAGATACGTGGCATACGAAGGGACTGCCTGGCACATGGTCGCCGTTAAACCGCAGCTCGACGGTGTGCGGGCGCGGGTCGCGCGGCGTGAAGCTGATCGCGTACGTGTGCGCGCCCTGCGCCGCGGCTGCGGTGGGAACACGCCCTCCGTTCACCGTCACCTCCAAGTTGCCGGGTCCCGCCGCCATTGTCTCCACTAGAAATGTTACTGGTTTTCCAACGGTTCCGTGAGCAACATCCTTTACTCTTATGGCGGTGACATCATAGACCTTTAAATGGAATGGGCTGGCAGGTATGGGCGAGGAGTCCACCAGCACGTTAAGCCGATGCTCCCCCACCGCACGCGGTACGAACTCCGCTCTGAAGGCGGCGTGCCCCGCGGCTGACACCGCTGCCGGCACGGATGCTCCGTTCGGACCTGCGCCCCCGTATCGCTCAGTCCACCGCCACGCCCTAACTATCTTACCCCCCACAATATAGGAATACCCCTCTCTATGCAGTGGCATCTATTTACTGTTTAAAATTTTCTTGTCTTGCCTCCGATTTACTGATTTTATGTAACTTTTGCCTTAGATTACCCCCCATGCCTTTCGTAATGAAGGTTAGAAGTTAGGGCGAAGCGGATGAACTCTTGACTCCAAAAATACTATAATTCTTGTTATATTGTGTTATATATGTGTACAATTATATTCTGGCACTTTATTTTCGACAAAATAATATCCTAAACTTATGATTAAATATTCTGATTAAAAAACATTAATTACAGTTCATATAACTGAGAACATAAAATATTCCATCTATAGTAATAAAATATTATGTCTATTAAGTTTGTAAGATTATATAAACTTATAACCTAAATTATATTAGTAATTTGCAGAATTATCTGGTGGTGATTGTTAGTACAGCAAAGCGAAAATGAATTCCTATTATCTATAATTTTATGTCCTCCAATTATTTATTTTTATCAACATTTCTCCCTATTAAATGATATTTCTTTTGGTTTCACCCATTATTTTTTTCGGATTGTTCATTTATACCAGCCCTCAACATTGACTTCAATTTGGTCGAGAGTAGCAGTTGGGTGATGTAGTGTAAGGGCAGCAGGTTGGTGCAGTGGCACTGGCCCAGGTAGAGTCACCCGTGCGCCACTACCACCACCCTCTGAGACGTCGATTATAAGAGGACAACCAGGCACACGCATCTTATTAAATGAAACATTTACAACATGTTCACATGCTTCTGTGGGTGTAAAAGATACTGTGAACCTGGCGTTTCCTTGTGGATGCACTTGAGTGGGTATATTAAGTCCTCTTGCAGCCACAGTAATCTCCAAGTTCCCTTCTCCAGCCTGTGCTGCATCCACCGCCAGCTGCACTGGAACTCCCACTCTGGCAGATGTGCCACCAGACACACTGACTAGCTTGCCGTCATACGCTTTACAGACAAATGGTGTGCCCTGTTGAAAATTTCATCATAGCATCATTATCTTTTATTTGCAAGTTGATAATTAAATATTAAAACGAAATAAAACATATTACACATAATTATTTGCTTATTTTCAATGTCAAATTACAATACACAGACATAGAGAGACATACAGAAATTTCAATGCAAACTAAATTGGAGGCACCACTTTTTCTTTCATAGGTAGAGTTTTTTTTATGAAATAGAGTACAAAACAGGGAAGTTCACCTGATGTAAATGGAGCTGCACATGATAATCATAGTTAAAACAGAGCCATCTTCAGTTCGAAGGTGGTCACAAGTGTGTTGCTACTTTTGAGGATGATGCTGTGTTCTGGCCGCTACACCCTTCAAGCTGTAACTCGACTCATGATCGATTTTTGAATGCAGAAATAGGTGTGGTGGTGGTACTCACCCAGGGAAACCTTGATGGACTTTACCACCAATTCTCCTAGTATCAAGTGACTACTGGAGCACAGTGGCATCTGGTGTCTAACAAATTCATGGTACTGTGTAAAACCAACAACAGCTGTGTTACTATTCCTGAGGCAGGAAAAAAGTCATGAGAGTTATATCACTGCAAAAATAAGTTTGGTGGTGGTACTCATCGAGGTGAATCTGGATAAATTTTACCATTAATGGCCCGTGTGTCTTGCTTAGTTGTGATATATACCCTTATAATAACATAAAATATAATATAATATACATACCGGTACTGGTTGGTTGTTGTAATGCGCAGTGAGGGTGTGCGGGCCAACGTTCTTGGGAGTAAAGCTCGCGACGAGGCCGGTGACCGCGTCGCCTGTCAGCCGCACGGGCGCCTCGCCGCGCGGCCCGCGCACCGTCACCGTCAACTCCCCGCCCCCAGACCCCTCCACTCGCACCGAACATGATGCTACTTCACCCACAGGTATCAACTCCACTTGTGATGTATCAATTGTAACCCTCTGTGCCGGGGCTACATGAAAAACAAATGGAGATGATGGAACTGGCTCCCCATTAAATTTGATATCCACTCTGTGAGGCGTTGGAGTTTCTGGCCGCCAAAACACAAGGCACCTTCCACCACCCACAACCTGCACGTGATTGGGGACCTCTCCCTCGTTGATTGAAATTTCTAATTGCCCTTCACCCGCAGCGCTCGCGTCAACTCTAAATTGGCACTGCTGTCCAACTATGGCATTGCCTACGTCGGTGACTTTAATAAGGCTGGAGTCGTAGACTTTCGCCACCAAAGGTCCTGCCGCTAATTTGTCGTCAGCGATTGAAACCTGTAGAAAAATAATTAAAAAATTAATTAATAGGAAATTAAAAAGTCGACATCCTGACATAAACTTGTTTATTACCAGAGTTTATCTGGGAGGGATCGCTCACTTAGCGATAAGACCGCCTTTTATATAATATATCATAGCTTTGAACATATTTTTCTGTAAAACTTTCGATGTACAATAATGAGTATTTGTATTGTATGGTTACTAAGATTGTTCGATAAACACGTATCTAGCAGATCCTTGTAGCAGGTTTGTTCGGTAGGTTAATGTAGTGTTGTCAGTAGGTAAACTGCATATTTATGACATATTTTAAGGCTTAGGTAGGCACTGAGTGAGCTTATAGTAAGGCAAGCGAATTTTGGAACTTAACGAAATTGTAAAAAAATAACGATGTAAGTTTATTATTCTAGAATTTTTTTAAAGTAAAGATTTAAAAAATCGTTAAAAAATAGAGTGCAAATTCATTCTAAGTAAGTGCTAAACACGACTGTTTTTTCGCAATGCTATTGTACTTGTACGTGACTCTAATGTAATCAGGGTAATCATTATTTACGTCCAATTTTTTTTTGCTGAAAACACTGAAATTGCAACTGTTACAATGTTTGGGTACATAGTTGCGTGTCAGATTCCGCCGTAATATTGAATATATTGTGAAATTTTTATTTCTATATTCACTAATAATTACCGAAATGAGGCAAAACCGGCGAGTCTGTATGAAAGGAACACGCAGAGAAGGCCCAAGGCTCGTTAGAATCGTAGTGAATGGCAATAAATTCTCTCTGCCTGCCCCAAAGAGAAATAGCGTGAATGTATGTTATATTTTTAGTATATGATAAAAAGAAAAGTTACAGAAAAAAAATTATTAGCTTTTATTTTGGCAAATAATGAGTATTTATAAGTAATTAATTTTACGGTACAAATATGTGCGGCGGTGATACCAACCTAGTCCAACATGAACCACTCTAAGGTTTTTTCAGACAAAACACATTCGAAACTTAGTCTTGCCATGAGAATCGAACCCGCGACCTCACGTTTCGCAGTCTGACTCATCGCCGCCTGCGTCACGGAGGTCGTTAAAAGACATTTTTATATTTGTACATTGCTAGTACAGTATAGACATTGGCACACGAGTCCTGTTTTTATGAACCGCTCTTCTACTCTTGCAACTTATAGGTATATTGGAATGACGTCATACGTTTACGTCATCCTACTATCTCCAGCTAAAGTTTACGATTCGGAAAAGATTGTACAAGCCGTTGCCCTTTTGTTACACTCGTATATTTATTTCGCCGGACAAAGTTTGGATGCTGATGTCTGTGACTTTTAAAGGTGAAGGTCAATATTCTTCCGTTACGTGACATTCACGGGATGTGCACACAGCTCTTGTACATAATATTACGCCGAAATAAATAATACTTTAATATAGTTAAAACAATTTAATTTATTGATATGTTTAATTTAAAAGATATACTCTCAAAATTTCGTACAGGATAGGTCGTACGTTACTCGAGTAAAATTATAAAATTATGACAGTATCTGATAGATACTGTTCATAAAATATTAAGTATAACCGAAAGATTTATAATAAAAATTAATTATCCAGATCATAAATATTACAAAGGTGGACAGAGAATCACTGACTTAATTTAACTCGATCATATTTTTTTGGCACTTGTGTTTTTTGTGTCACACTAAAGTCACATTAAGAGGACTACATGTATATTTTGATATGTTTCTGTATCACGGCTCAGGGCACGCGATTTACAT
>DWIE01001147.1:0-11590 GCA_018248235.1 Choaspes benjaminii | reverse complement strand
AACGCCAAATTCACATATATAGAGAATTCTATCAATGTTTATTTTAATTTTGTAACGATATTAAGAGACACTAAGGTCGCTTGATTTGTTAATTGAATAAAAAAACGTAACTCATGCATGTATTTACCTGAAAGTGTAGGCAGAGGTAAACATCACTCATGTTTCGCCAGTGTTGTTTTAGGTCCTATGTAATAGGTGGCTAGCCTTTTACTACTGAGCGCGCACATTTCCAATTTCCTGGCTACTACTGAGACTTTTCCAGTCCGAAAAAAACAATAGCATTTACGGCCATAAGCCCAAGATGCAGTTTAATGGATCTTTAACAATTGAGACTTCTGATGTTCATTGACTAAACATTAAGGGTAAAATTCCAAATAATCTTCACTCTCTAATGTCTCATCTTATAAATTAATTGACATTTACTTACTATTATTCCATGTGTCTTCTAAGAAGCTTTTCAAGAATTATAATGTAATATTATATTTAGTTACAAAAAACAAACAAACGCTTTAGCAGCTATCTAATAGGTAGAAAATTATTTCTATTAAAAAGTAGAAATTATATTTTGTCAGAGTTATCCTGGTCAGAGTACTAGGTTATAGTTATTCAATTATTGTCATGGGTCCTGCATACGTGCAACTTTTAAAGTGATTAAGACGTATCCAAATAGACGAAAGTTACATTGACAGAGTCCGTTACATAGATAGATACACAGTTACAAATGAAATCAATAAAAGCGTGTTAAAAACAGAAGCTATCCACGATAATTTGCTTAGCACTACATTACTCTAATTAAGATTTCACTTCACATACGTTGGCGTGGCGTGTGGGTTAAATTTTCATCGCTCAATGAGTAAATGGGACAAAGAAAGCGAATGTCTTATGTTTCGTTAAGATTTGTCATCACATAAGACTAGCCTAAGGTTGTCATCTTGAAGTACTATCGTTGGCTCTATATCAAGGCTAACTATGAAGATGCCGGCACGCACTGGATCCATCAGTCGACTAGCACCAGCACCTCACCTATTTCTGCTATATAATATCTCTTATGAATTGTGTGTGAGCTTGAAGGCTGTGGCAGTCGGCACGGACAAGATACGCATACGCAGAACACACGGCGTTCGATCTGTCCTCAAGAGTAGCACCGCATCTGTGATGACAGATGTCATGGGCTGCAGTAGCTACTTACCAGCAGGTAGACTGCAAGCCCGTGTGCTGCTTCATAACATTAAAATAAGCACGTTGCAACCAACATAGCCGTCAGCAGTAACAAGGCTTGTAACTGACTTGGAACAGAATGATCGGTCTTATTTGCATCGATTATGATTGTCATTGGCTGCAGTGATCACTTAACATCAGGGGAACTGCATGCCTGTTTGCTGCGCTAGTTTCCATTTAAAAAAACATAGACCTCAGGAGTAACATCGCAGCTGCGATCGACCTCGATCAAGACAGTGGGTCTGTTTGGGGCCGGTTACGGGTGGACTGGACTGTAATATCACTTAACATCAGGTGAACTACTTGCCCGTTTCCTACTCTCACTTCTTAAAAAAAACTATAACTATAGATTTATACCCTAGCAAAAAAAACTGTTACTAGAGTAGACGCTATACTGGATTATAATATTAATTCATGTTCAGAATAAAAATATTATACATGATTTTTAGTTATGAACAATTCGGACTATTTTTGGACAACGACTTTCGTATAACCAATTCCAGGAACAATAATGTAATAAGTCAATCACTCGCATACGTTTACGAGAAGAATTCCTGCATGCAACAGGGGTTTGAGAACAACCGCGTTCTGACATCAAGAAATCGTTTTATTATCCTTACAACCTGTAATGAGAATGTGTATGATCACAATGAGATACGTGTAACGAATGTCTCGAAAACGACTTATTCCATCAAATGTAACAGATTAAGTATATATCATGATGCATTTTCATCATATTTTAGTAGTCCAATATTATAAAGGGGTAAAAATCATTGTGGTTGCATACCTAAAGCAACCGATGCATCAGCGTTTTTTTGCAAGTCATAGGAACAGCGGATTTAAATCCTGTGGACTCAACATTGTGATCAATGGTGTTTAAATTTGCTTTTGTATGTTATGAAATAGCACACGGGTTTGCAGTCTATCTGCTGGTAAGTAGCTACTGCAGCCCATGACATATGTAACCACAGATGCGGTGCTACTCTTGAGGACATAGATCGAACGCCTCGTATTCTGCGCACGCTGGCTATCACACCCTTACACCGAAACACAAGTAGTGCGAACATTATTGTTTCACGGCATAAATAGATGCTACAAAACAAACATAATCTGTATTACAAAATTTAAATGCCAGGTTTCGGCTAATTGTATGTCAGACATATTGTAAAGAAATCATCACCATTGTATCTTTTTGTAAATAAATGTTCTGTCATTCATTCAATCCAATCGATGGAATGGACCTTAGTTCCTGCTTCAGCCGTTTCATACACGAACAATCGTAGATTAACAGTCGTTACCTCGGTGTATTACGAAACCAAACCATTAATTCCGAGCTGAGCCATTGTCAGCGGGAGTTGGTTGGACTTTATCAGAACATGCTGAAATAACGTGGGACTCGTATTACTTCAAGAGAATGGGGCATTTACTTCACACTAAGAATCTGCAGATCTATTTTAGGGATAAAAAACTGGTAGCTACCTACTCAATCTTATTAAATTTTTTAATGTTATTAATAATGACAGAATTTAGAATTTACAATATTTACACAATTACAGACATTTTGGATACGGCTTTATATAGCTAACTTACATACAGAGGAAGATAACCACAAAAAGTGAAGTTTTCGACTTGTTTGTTTACAATTCCTCCAGACATCGTAAGTATTCCATATAATATGCTTAAGACAAAGAGTGCCTACCTAAGCTCTATGTTCCACATATATAACAGTCTATATATATCTCCTTATGAATTTTATTATTAATTGTTTGTGCAATTAATATTATCTGTCCTGCCTGCTTTGAAAGGATTTCAATTATTTGAAAAAAATTGACCATTCATCTCGAGAGCATATCAGTAAATTTCTTCACTTAAACATTATTGAGTCTATTTGTCAATATTTGAGAAATTAAGCTGGGTAGTGTCGCAAATAACGCAAGTCCGAACTAGATCAGCTAGACTAACTAGAATAAGCAACTGACATTGTAGGAAATCGACAAAAACTAACATTTCAGAAATTGCCACTTGAAACCATCGCGGAGTCTCACGATGTGCTTTCTACTGTATCTCGGGATCTGGGTATCTAGATCAGTGCCAGGCAACTATTATGTTACATCTCGCTCTGAAAATAAAGCTGCAAAGTAAGTTTGTACAATTACTATGCGTAAGTATAGAAGAAAAAACTACAAGTAATACAATAATAGAAATATGTCTAATAAAAATATAAGTATGTACTAGCCATAGCAAAAGTCTAGTGGTTCTAATGTAAGATGTAATAATAAATTAGTGTAATTTATAATTAGCAATAAACAATGATTAACGTAAAAAAGCCGCGCATACGTGTAATATTTCATCATTTAACTGTATACTAAAATGCCATTAAAATACAATAACTCCATTTGATTGTTAGAAAGTGGAGTCATATTGTAATTCATGAACAAAAAAGGGAAAGAAAGTGGACGGCATTAATAAGAATGCCACTGCAGTAGTCTCTATGCAACGAAAGACATTGTTGCCGATTAATGATCTCAGAAATGTTGGGTTATTTATAATTATTGCATTATCCATCACAATCGGACGAAGAGCGTCGAACTTGCGTGCAGTCACGCAACAGTGGGCCTGCAATAGAACCCAACGAGAGCTCGTGTTAATGCCGAGAAGTATTCAGAATAAGGTTTCATTTAGGTAATGAGAAACCACAAAACCTTTCTACTCTGTCCTTAGAACATTGTAAGTTGTTATTCTGTTTTTGTTAATACATATATAACAAGAATACGTTCTGGTCCGCAATTAAAGTATGTAACCTTTATGGTCGACTCTGATGCCTGAACACTTCCAATTTTGTATAGAGTACGGCTAGATTATAACCTTCACTGTCAGTTACATTATCATCTAGCGAAGTGTGCAACTTCGTGCAAATACAAATACCTAAGTGCCAAGAGCGGTCACCGCAACAATGCCTTCAACAGTCGAGGTCTGGTCGCCACGTCCGACACTGCGATCACTGAACCCTTGTAACCGTACTGAAACACTAATACTCGATATAACTGTGTAGGGGTGATTACTTTTCAAAGATAACGTCACAAAGTTTTATCGATGTAAACAAACAGGAGGCTGCGCGGCGGGCAACTGGCTCGACTTTCTGCGCGTGCGCCGGTCGCCGTCACCGCGGGGCAAGGGGGAGGGCGCTGGGTCGCCACTCCGCCCCCCTCTGCGGCGTGGCGAGCCATTGAGTTCGCACCGTGTAAATAATCACAACACCTGTGACACCACAAGTGGAATGGAAACTGAAGCAGGCTGCCAATTTCCACACTAGCCAGTTTCGAATCATTGAACTTATGGTCGTTAATTATGATAAATCTACATAGTTTATGATTCATCCTTATAAGATTATTTTATACAAAGGCATGAGTGACTTTCACGTATGTATTGCAACCTTTTTCTTTCGATAATAACGCCATATTAAATTAAGGTGATCAACAAAAGCAATGAAAAAATGAAAATGTATATTGTAGTTTACAAATAAATACGAGTAGATTATATGTAGAGTGTCATTTCGTAAATACTAGGTAACTTCTAAATATAAAAAAAACACTTCATTTGCAGATAATCCATGAAATGTGTAGCATTGGTCGGTAGATTTGAAATCGATTTTAATTTTTTTTCATTTCAGGGTTTCAGATTTTTTTATTTAAATAATATATCGTTTTATCAGCATTTTTATAGGCACCATGGTCTGGTGAGACTTTTTAATATTTGTGATAAGCAGTAGGTCTATTGACCATAAAACAAAAAATATCGGATTGTAAAAAGTCATCGGAAGGACTCTTTAAGTATTAATTTCCGCAGTTAAAAAGGGTAGTAATATGTGGGGGGGTCAACGGCGCGACGAGAGTGGCGATGCGCGACGGAGCACCCACCGGAACGCTTGGACCGCGGGCACAACCCGCTCCAGTCCGGTTCAAGGACGGTATTTATCACACATTTCTTAAGGCAATGTATTTTTGTTAAGTTCGAACGCGTTCAACATGTTAAATGGATTGGTTGACACCTATTGCATGCCAGCAAATGCGTTGATATTTCCTGATTACATAAGTAAGGACCTATAGCTTCTTAGATTCGAATAGAGCAACTCGCGCAATTTGTTGCTTTGGGGCAAGATCAGGTTTGGTATATTTTCGATGATTTTTGGTATTTTTAATTATTATTATTGCCAAATGTATTAGAAACGGAATCTTATATAGCTCAAGTTTAAATATATATCTATATGTAATGTAAACAAAATTATAAAATAAATAAATGGATATCCGGATATAAACTATTATCAATGACTGTGGCTTGTTTTGATTTTCCAATTCTGATTGCACCTAATGTAAATCAGAACTTAAAGGTTTTAAAATAGTATTATTTAATAGAACTCACTTAACTAATCGTATTACTGTTTAATAAATAGTATAATTATGATCTATGATGACAATAACAATTTTGATCCAGTATAGACCTATGCATATTTCATAAAATATTAACGGAATAAAACTACCTTACCCGCCTAAGGATGTAATCACGAGGTGCTCCTGTACATCGTGGAGCCTTGAATAGATTATTGGAAGAAAATTACTTTTTAATGATCTAATCATTTACGCATTGAACATTCAATTTGCTCTAGGTGATGGATGAATATACCTGCCGGTCAACCAAAGATGATATGAACTTATGTTGTGCTTAACTGCTTACTAAAATAGTTGCCAAAAGCGCCATCTGTGTGCGTAGTGATGAATTACTTGGACTTTCGCCTTACTACTTGTAGGTTACCTTAAGATAATATTTTTTTTACAATTGTGAATAAAAGTGGTTATTTATAAATAAGCATATAAATATACCGAAAGTTCAATGCTAGAAAAAATAGAACAGTTCATTATGTTCAAGTTAGACTCTTAACTAAAGAAATGTGTTTCGGTGTCAACAAACGAGATGGCACTAGCTGTCTATATGTCACCGCGTTTGTAATTTGCCATGGGTGTATTATCTAGCTCTACCTGGTTATCGGCCGTTCTCATAACCCCTTTAACACCTGCACCTAAACTTATCAGCTGTTCTACAATCATTGTATAACATTATTTAGTATTATAGTTGCTGGAGTGTAGAAAGAAATAAATTGTATCAACTAATTACATGTGTTTGTGAATCCTCAGAATCATTATTAACTAAATACAAACAAGTACGCATCTACAGTCTATAGTGAGTAATTCAGGTAGACTTTGAATAACGAGGCATTTTTGTGATTCAGAAGTCATAGAACACATTAGCAATGGTCGAAATGAAATCTACGGGCAGTGGTTTGCGTCGTTTTAAATATTTTTTCCTGATGAGTGATGGCTACAACTTTAAAAATAATTCTTATATTATTAGTATTTTTAAGTAAAAATTTATAGGTAAATATTACCAGTTTTTTCTGTAATTCGTCTAAATGTTTTAAAATTAAAAAAATCACCACAACATTTAATTTCTTTTTTAATATTTATCTCGATAGTACTCGAAATTGTTATTAAAGCTCATTATTAAAACAAAATACATTTATGATATGAGTAGTCTCCCTTATATCTAAGTATAATATCTTAGCACTATGTTTTATAAACATTTATATTATAAATAATAGTAGTTTTAATATATATGTAGCTACTTTAGTCATGACTTAGTCAGATATACTCGTATGATGATGTGTCACAGAGTAAACACAAAGTAGGAACGACCTGTATAAGTGCTTGCCTATTATGAAATTCTCTTATCCAATCTTTAATCATCACATTTCATGACATTTACGGTCCTTGCATTAAATTGCAATGAAGTAAAGTGTTATTTAAATACTAGTTATGTGCACGGAAAACGCACATAACATAATTCCACATCGACTACGTAGATTCGTACGTTTGGTATGGTTACGAACGAAATACAGGCTTCCATTCCTTAAGTCTGCGGTGCCACTCTTGTGTATAAAGATGGAACACCCCGTGTTCTGTTTATGCTGACTGTCGTCCACTAATACCGAAATACTAGCAGTGCGCTCTGCTGTTTTATGGCACAACTAGGTGTAACGGTAGTTCCGGCCCAGTGTCACATGAGACTTCTTCCACGCGTATAACACTATTATTATTTATAAAATAAATGTAAGAAGCATTAAAAGCGTGTAAATCGCAAGGTAATCAGTTAGGAGCCAGACGTACTTGCATCGGCATACCAGTAAGCCAATCGCCAGAAGGAAGCCTCGCAAACGCTCGCCTAGTTCTACATACTTACCGCTCCTATCGGGAAGTCAGACCTTTTATGGGATTACTATGACTACAAGTACATTCAGCTTTATGCTATAACACAAACAAATTTAACAGTTATTATCGTCGAACAAAGACTATTTTCGTGTGAGACTCCGTCTGACGTTAGCCCAACTTGTGTACCATGTTGTTCTCAGCTGGTATTTTATCGATCTCTCAGGTATTTTACGCTCACTTGCTATTTACATAAATTACTATGCAAGGCTCTTAAACTGGATCTAAATGTGTAACAAAGTGTATTGACCTACAAATTCAATTTGTCTACTGAAAGCCTTGTTGAATCATTCGGTGTCAGCAGTATGCAACATAAACCTAAATTACAGCTATTGATATATTGTGTGTGTGCTATATCGTCCCGCTGCACTAAAGAGTTTTCCGTGCAAACCTTGTATAAACTGCAATCAATTCATCGGAGTAGAAACTAAATTTCTCGCTTACTTCATTACGGAACAATGAAGATTCTTTAATTGAACGAACATGGAGCTATAAAGATCGCCGTGAACTTACAATGCAATAATAGCATGATGGCTTTCGCGACGAACAAAACGTTGGGACCTGAGTGAGATTCCACGATCAATATAATGGTGTTGCAAAGGCAATGAAATGTTTTGGTTTCTTGTCTTGCTACGTAATACACCACCACAAGGTTTTGAAGTTAATTTTCATAAACTAACACTTTAACAATGAAGCAAATTGTCATGAATCTTGCCACCTGCAGTCGCAATGCACTATTTCACAAGATATTTAGGTACTCCATATACAAATTTAAATGATTTAAAATAGAATATTTCTAAGTTCTGTGACAATAATTTTCACTGAACACAAATGAACTTTTACTTCTATTCAATATGTGTACAATAAGCTCCAATTACATCAATAATATTCAAATAATTTTAATAAAATAAAATAATAACGAATAATAGCTATATCCTACATATTGAAACTTATAGAGAGAACTGTCGGAAAAAATATTTCACTAAAATACCGGCCGGCGGTAGGCACTAAAAGCCGGCAAGAGAAATCATACTCTACACTCGTGTGTTATGATACACACAAAAACTATGTAAGGAAATGGTACAAAATTGGTCAACTTTCTTTTGTGCTTACCACTTATATGAATATGTAGTGTTGAGTTATGCTGTATCTTTTGCAATTAAATAGTAATTCCTCGGTCCACTACACTGCAATAAAACAATTTCGATGCTGTCGTTGACCTCCAATGTAAGCTTTGTTATAATGTATATATATATAAAGGAAGAACTGACTGACTGACATATCAACGCACAGCCCAAACTACTGGGACTGGGACCTTGTAAATTTGCATGCCGATTCTTTTTATAGTATAGACGAGCAATAAAGAAGGGTTTTTGGAAATTCAACCCCTAAAGTGGTGAAAAATGGGATGAAAATTGGATGACGCAAGTGAAGCCGCGGGGGAAGCGCTCATCTTATACAATTGCATCCAAGATAGTATTACAAATAGTAAAAACATATGTACAACAAGTATTCAAACGTGAGAGTAATGGTTTAGAATAAACTTTTGCTCGGTGACTATTTTGAACGACTAGTCGCATAAGGGCAATGTCGCGTGGCGCCTTACGCCCACTATTTATAAGATAACGCCCAAAATTACCTTTAACAATAAACAATTATGAAATGTTTATACTGAATGACAGTAAAGAAAGATCAACCTCGAGATTTAAAAAAAGTAACTCGATGGCGATATGTCGACACGCGTTGAATTAAACGTTACGTAATTAGGCCATTGAAATAAAAACTAGAGGCCGAATTTCACTGTCAATTGAATTCGGAAAACTGAGACGAGTGAAGCATATAACATACAAGTAAGACCACTTTCGTTGGTCGGCCGGAAACCGGGCAGAGCCGGAAAGTGGGTAATTGTATCGCTGGTTTCTGACGGTTGAAGTTGAATTTTATCACGTGAATTATTTAGCGGGGTGGCCAGCGAAGGGTGACGCGTCCGTGGGAGCGAAACCGAGAGTGATTAGTGAGAATAAATTGTTGGCGCATAGTAGAGCATCTCGGGAAGCCTTCTATTCCTACTTCCTGCGCCCAAGATATTTACTCTTCTTTCCGCTAAACTTTAACTGAAAAATATTGGAAGGAATAAATTTCTATAATTATTTTTAAGTTAAGTTAATTAAGCCTGTAGTACATATAAATCTTTAAGAAATAATTTAGTGGTTAACAAACAATTTTGTTTGGAACGGCTTACGAGTCCAACGACCATTCTATCATAACTTTTACAGTTGAAGCCACACATTTAATGATAAATATTATCACGAATAAATATTAACTTGCAAAGCAGTGTCTTCGTAACACAAAAAACATTGATTATGTATTATTTTACGTTGCCAAATGTAGCTACCGATAACGTTTGCTATGTACCTATTTATTATCGTGGAATGTAGTTTATTCAAATACTTTTTCTTATCGGTCGCCGAAGTGGGCCACATTGAACATTAAAGATAACGTATAAATCAATAAACGTTGCATGAATCGTTAACATCCAGAAAAAAATTATATTGGGGACAATCGTGGGACGCGAGTATCTGGTGCAAGTCTCACGGGCAGGTTTCCCTGATAGCTTTCTTGTTTCCGCAGATAATTAAGACGGCGATAGCAAACACGAAAGCATAGCTGTTCTCCGGCTAATTGTAGATCAGCCATGTCCAACTTAATACAACACCAGCAGTGCTTGTGGATTCGCGCGCGCTTTACATAGACAAACAAAAAAACTCTGCAACTTTATAATATTAGTATAGATGTATCCGAGGTGAGTGAGGGCTGTATGTAGCCTATGTTATTCCTCATGAATCTGACTATCATATATAAAAATAATTTTTCGAATTCGTATAGATTACAGTAGTTCTAGAGAATACCCCGTTTGAATAAACAACCTTAAAATCTCTCTCTACGAATTTTTCTAATTTGTTTCGTGGATAGAATAACCTAAAGGGTAGTAGAACACGATTTTTTCGATAAGGTCAGTACCACCGTCACACCTATTTGTACCGTGAAACAGTAGTGTTTGCACTTCTTATGTAGCGTTGTAAGAGAGTACTCGGTACTCAAGAGTAGCACAACATCTGCGATTACAGATGGAATGGGCTGCAGTAGGTAGAATGCAAGCCCGCGTGCTGCTTCATAACATAAAACAATTGGGAATGTTACCCATATTGAATTTCGTTAGCGTTTGTATTGGCGTACCACGTGATAATTTGAATGTCATGCCAAGTTTTTTGGTGAAACTATAGCAATGACTCATTATGCGGCTATTAGTATTTCCTGTTCATGTATTAGTTGGTATATCTACACGTCCTATGAAAATAATCATTTGTTAAAAGGTTAGAACAGATTTTTTGGGTGGTCCTCAAGCAAACAGATTAGTTTTATAATTTTATATCAGTGTGAAAGTTTATATCTGTGTATTTGGTGCGGTTCATACGTCCGCACAGTTCGTTCTGGCACTGGAGCTACTGAGCTGGGGACAATGCGTGCCGACCGGCAGGAACAATGGATGCGTGAACACAGCCAGGTACAGTCCGCGCCACTCTGTTTGAATTAATGCCAGTACCTGCGCTTTGTTCCACAACCATAAACTTTTGAAACACAACACCGCGGTGCCGTGTTTATATTGTGCACGTGCAATACCGTGCAGATATCGGCGCCCTAGAATAAACACGCTATGGGATAAGTAGGGCTCAGACCATAAAAAATAATCGAGCTTTATTTTAGAATACCTTGATATTATTCGTATGACAAACTCTTCATATTACCTATTACCTTCATATGTATTATTATGTTCAAATTATGACAAACTTCTCTTTTGTCAAATAGGTCTACATTGCTAAAGTGAACTTGTTTAAGCATATTTTTGTTTTTTACAAAAACAAGACCACATGTTTTATGGAACAAAATTGGGATTCGTAGGACAGGACAGTAGTCACACCAGAATACACAATAAAAAATATATAAAACGTCTGATTCGAAAAATTTATTAAATTGATAAGGATTTACAACACACC
>DWIE01001146.1:0-11592 GCA_018248235.1 Choaspes benjaminii | reverse complement strand
ATGGGGCCGCGGCCAGCCAGACCCTGAGACGATCCAGCCAGGGCCTGACTACGACGCGGACCTCGACAAGAAGCCACGGGCCGGCCAGATCCTCTGGATACGTGGCCTCACGCGCCTGCAGACACAGGACGGTGTCGAATGGGGCGAGCCGCGCGTCGTAGAGAGATGTTGTTGGCAGCCGCGGCCGGTGCTGGAGACCGAGGTGTAGTGGCGGGCGCGGCGGCTGGCGGCGCGCTGCGTGCGACGGACGCTCACGGTACTCCCCCACCCCGGCTCCCCCCACCGGCCTGCCCGCCAGGCCTCGTAGCGCGTAGCTCCCGCACGTGCGCTCGCGGCAAGTCTCGACCACGCTAGACCTCTCGTGATCTCGCACCAACCAACCAATCAACCAACCGTCCGCGTCGAAGCCCCTTTTAATATAAAGCGCGTTGGCCGTTCTCGATATTTGAATATCTTCGATATGTTTTTTTGCTTTTTTTTACTGTTTCTGTGATACACGAACGCTTCGGCTTTACTCGTTGTCTGTGTTTTTCAAATTGAGTTTTAAGTTTTTTTTTATTGATATCATAGTAATTGAAAGGACCGGTTTAATAAATTATTTGGTTAGTGTAAATAAAAAACGTTTAAAATTATATGCAGAATGTTCTAAGTAAACTATTTCTGTCTTCTCTTAACTGTATTAGGAGCGCATGTTTTCTTCTAACAGTCTTTATTAAATTTCGTTTGGCCTTTGTAAGACTGTTCATTAATGTGTGACAAATTTCTCGGCGCCGTGTCACGTGAGTCGATTGCGAAGTGGTCTAGTGTCGATGACTTACCGGGAGTGTTCCAATAGTTCTGTTTTCTCGTCTGTAATGCATCTCCCCACGTCTCCGGCTGTAGATCTGCCCTCTCCCACATCTGGCACTGGCGCCCGTCCCCCCGCACCCTCTCTCCACTCGAGCTATCGACCACTCGATATCAATGTTCTGACACGATACACCCTTCCCGCCGAGATCCACTCTCCAACGCCCCGCTTTGTGATGTGTCATCTAGCGACTTCTTTCCATTGAGGCCACCCGAGTGTTCGATCTTTTAGCAGTTTTCGCTCGCACACCTTTTTAGTAAGTTTTTGTTTAGCTGTGAGCATGGCGCCCTCACACCCAGCACCGGTCATTCTCATCCTTGTCGCCATCGTCACGTCGATAGTTATAGATGATGTAGTCACGTGGCACGGGTCTCTTGACTAGCTGCATGAGTAGACACCGCCGTCCCGCGGCGCGACGGCACACACGAGAAGTTCGTTAACTCTGAATACAGCCAATTTGTCGGCGTTACGACCGTACAGTGAACAGAGAACATCCACACCACACTCTTTGTAACGCTATCGGTGGCGAGGTAGCGGCGCGGTCAGCAGCGAGGTTGTGGCGCGGTAGCGGAGGTAGTGGGGGGCGCGGAGGCACACTGGAGGGTTGTGTTGGTTGCAGCTACGCGTGGTGCGCGCGTTCAAGTCGACGCTCGAGGACCTCGAGGAGCGGCTGTCGGCGCACTCGGCGGCCGGGCTGCGCTCGCGGCTGCGCGCGCCGCCGCAGGACATCGCCTACATCGACGCCGACGACGTGCCCGCCGCCACCCGCACTGAAACCACTATATTCTGAAACCGAAACCGCCACCGCACCGCACCGCACACACCCGACCCCTCACTTGACGCACCCAGAGACTTTGTTTTCGTTGTTCGAAGTTTTTGTTTGTTTGCGAGCCGCGACCCGCGCGCGCTCCCGGATCGTACTTAACAATCTCCCGCGTAATCTCACCGGCCTCTCCGCGTTGTCGTACTCTATTGTGTACGTTCGATACGCTTCGTGAGCGTCAATCGCGAGTCTTAAATTTCTTAGTGCGTTAAGATTTTTTATTAAGTGTTGAAATTTTTAGAGCTAGGTAGTCGATAGCAATAAACTACATAGCGGATGTTAGAAGCCGGTAGCCGGCTCCTGTACCGAATCGTGCCTGTTGTACACCTGTACGTTTCCGATACGCGTCGCTGTATGTACTGTTGATGGTAGTTTCCGCGGAGCAGTGTTACTTATTACTTAAGTACTAGACGACCGCGCATATCTGTACCTCGGGACCTTCTACGTAGTTAACTTTAGTCACTTGTATCAATCCGTAAATCAGTCTGTCACTCGTTCTCAAATTCAAGGAATACTGCTGTTTAGAGACGAACGTATTTGTAAATAAGTTTGAATTTTTCTTGAACGTCTTTATATATGTATATCGGAGCAGTGATATTTTGTATAGCTGTTATAAATGAAAACTCCTTTAAATAATGTTGTACTTTTTAAACTTAAAGAATTTATTGAGATATCTAATACTTTTAAAAATTTTCAATTTTCACTAGCTTTTTGTGTAAGTAGATGTTACGAATGTTTTGTCAACTATTGAGCGACCCGAGGAGTCCCGCTAGGTAGCTTACGTGTTTTGTTTCATAGTCAATTTTGGGACCACTTTTACCCATTTCATACTGGAAATCTGGGATACAATTAGATTCTACAATTATAATAGCTAAAATGTTGTATCGATCAGATCTTGTCTATATAGTAAATTGTATAATATATCTAGTTGTAACTGAACCCTGTATACGCCTTCCTAAAATTAGTACATATGAGACAACACATAGGACATAAGAGATCGCTACTAAACGATGTATGAACAAAACAACTTGATTATGCGAATGTTACAAGAAAAATATATTTACGATTAACAATAAATTTTGAAGCAAATTCCATAGCATTTTCTTTGACACGCATAGTTATGGTGGGGGCCGCCCAGTTTTTAGCGAAACCGCTCTATTTCAGATGTTAACGGTAAGTGTAGGTCTGAGTCGCGTAGGCGGTTACGCAGTAGCGGCGTGCGACCCGTCGGAACTGACTGACGTAGGTACAATCCAGTACAATAACAGTACAGTAATATGTAACTCTAGTAGAAGCATGAGGCTCGTGTTTGCACGTTCACTTACGTCTTCGGTACATACTCGCTCGACCTTACCGTCCACGTAACAGTTGCGATTGTCGCTCAGCACAACTTACGTCGTTAGACCTATCAAACTGACGCACACCTCCTCCGGGGTGTACACGAACGGCGGCCATTTTGGGACGCTCGCGCGTCGACAAAATGGCGGCTGACGCACTTAGATTGTAAGTACAGAGTATCTATTGAAGAGATGTTATTAATTTTCTTTTTGGTACAAATGTTGTTCTTTTGTATTTTTAATTAATTTCGCTTCGCATTTAAAGTGTGATCATGCTTATGTTACAGCGTTTTGCATGTATACAGATGTCTGTGAGTATGCACAATGTATTTTTATTTTACTTAGATGTTTGGTACGTAGACACCCGGATAATATGTTTTACTTTTGTTATGCAAGAAGCAAATTTATGTTTTATTACTATCTTACTACCAGAGCCTCAGTAAAACGTCTTATGACTAGTTATGTTTATATTAATACTTGTACGTCGGTGTCGACGAACACCAGTCTCGAACGAAGCTACATTTATTTATTCTTATCACATCAACTACCAAACTTCTAACTTTAGTCTGTAAGCAGCGATACAAAAATGAATAAAGCGCATAAATATATAATATCTCCACTATTACACCAAAACTAGAAAAATAAGTACCTAACCTAGCTTATCATTAAAAAGAAATAAAAATGGCTTTTAGATTATTTTTTATTTTCATTTTATTTTTTTATCGTTGACTCGGTTGTGTAAGTACTTATTTTATAAGTTGATTTCATTATCTTTAACTTATTTTTTGAGTTACTTGTAACGATTACATTATTATTGTTAAATAAAACATACTTAACCGGCATTATAAACGACCAGTTTTATTAAAAAACTCACTTTAATAAAAGTATTTATTTGGATTGTACCGATATTTCATTTTATTGTACCTCCAATAAACCGCACACTCGCCTAACCGTCGCGATGTAGCTCACATACCGGATTTTTCCAATTTTTCTGCGTAGTAGTAGCTTTTCACACGGTAATTATTCTCATTTATTATTTTTCTTTATATATTTTACTTGCTACTGGATGCCCTCGATTGCCCCGACCCCAACTAGTGTGAATGCCCCCTTACCTTAGTTTAAAGATAGGCACTTGGCTAGTAACGAAACTGCTGTCGAAATACTTTTACTAAATTTCTACTAACGTTAAAACACACCCGTAGTTATGGTATTCTAAAACCAATATTTTTTTATTATCAAAACTCACTGACTTCTGTACAGTTCTTTAATAGTATGCTAAGCTTATCTATTATTTATATTTTAATTTCTCTAATCAAAATTACATCAAAATTAAACAGGTAAGCTTTGCATTCCAGATTCAAAGGAAAAGTTAAATCAATATTGGTTTTGGAAGGCCGCCTAATTTTATTATTCGTACTGGCAACACCGAGCAGTTTGGTTAAGCAGTTAGCGTTAGAGGCGCGGACGGCGTCTGACACGTCCGTTGATGTTGTTTTGCAGCAAAAGGCGGACATATTGGCCGGTCGCAGGATTTTTGTCAATAATTATTTGGCGGAGCACCGAAGAATCAGCGTGCAATCCGGCGGGAGCTCACTGCCGGCACTCAGTCCGGTATCGCATCAAAGCGATGATTAAAACTACCATGCACACCAAATAACGAGGACACATTGACATTACGCCAACGGGCAGAGATCGTTCGATCCCCACGCCCGGAAATAAAAAAAAAATAAGCCTAAAAAAAAGTTGAAACTGTAAAAGCAAGTAGACAAACAGCTTAGAATTTTAAATTGCCTTTTATAATATGTGTTTAATAAATACTGCCATTTAAAACTATATTAATTAATAATAAACATTTAGACTTTCTAAAAATATAACTACCGAAATAATCGTTTTCAAATTTAAAAAAAAAACTTTTCTGAACTTTCTTAAAATGTACATGTAGTAGATAGCTAAGGTTTGTTTGTTTACTAAAAGTATTAGCGTAAGGAAAGATTAGAGAAATTGCGAAATATATAAATAATTTCTAATGTAACTATGGTGCACCGTTTTTGAGTATTTATATATGATTCGTGGCGATATATTCTTCTTATAATCGATATTATAGAGCCGTTTTCGAGTTAATTTGTACGATAGTATAACGTGCGTTGATTTTCTTCCTGTAAATAATGAAAACTTTTCCCTTTTATAGTGATTGTAACGTTGTTGTGTCTTGAACGAAATGAAAGTTTTATAAAAATAATCATATTATATTATTAAAGTGCCATTTTTTAAGTATGTGCACATGTATGTGCTACTAAGTGCTTTTATGAACGTTTTGAGGAATACGATATTTAAATTTGCTTGTATTACGTATTATATGGAATGCCATAGATGTTAGCGTGTTGGTAGAATTGTGTTTATGTGTTTATCCGTTATGTCTTACTCCTATCTATGTAGTAGCTATATTTATGTTAGTCTGTCTGTTATTTACGAGATCTTTAGTATTAGTTACCTTTGCTTAACTACCTTCTATAGTATAGTTTTCTATATAGCTAGTACATTTACTATGGTTATTATTTTAACTGGTTGCATGATTTTAAATTCGACTTTGAGTTCGTAGGTCCCTAGACCTATAAAACTTTAATATAACACATTATGCATGCAATTGAGTCGGTCATTAATTTGTTAATTAGACAACGACTTCTCACAGCACACCTACCACACTCACACAACTCTACTGCCTACTTACGAATCTTCTTAGTTTTCTTTTTTTTATATTTTCCTTTACACATACT
The DNA here is from genome assembly GCA_018248235.1 of Choaspes benjaminii. Taxonomy (NCBI): domain Eukaryota; kingdom Metazoa; phylum Arthropoda; class Insecta; order Lepidoptera; family Hesperiidae; genus Choaspes; species Choaspes benjaminii. The sequence continues at coordinate 5,811 of DWIE01001146.1, read as the reverse complement.
CGTCAAGCAAATTTAAATATCCTTCAAACTTACGTGAGATATATCGATATTTAAATATGTTTCTATGTTGTTTATAAATATAACGTTTATATTATGAAAATGATTCCTAAAGTACATCATTGAATGCACATTATTCGTAGTGAAACTTAATCATCGCCTGCTGAATAGGACAAGGTGTAGGTATATCGAATTATTATTCTAAACTATATTGAAGTTGATTCGTGTTGGCGTCCACCGCGGTGTAGTCGCGAAGAGGATTTCTTGATATTACGCTTGCGGGGTAGCTCACTGCGTTAGATTAATAAAAAATACACAAGTTTAACCAAACAACGTAGCATGATTTGCTAAAACAGCCTATTGGTATAAAATACTAACTGTTATTGGTTAATAACGCTTCTTGTCTTATTAAATTTAGTAATAAAGTAACTATACTCCAAAGTAACTTTTATTTCTCTCAACCGTACCGGAGCTGCACTATAAGGTAATTGGACATTTGGTACATATTTGTGTCGATGTCAAATGTTTGATTGGCGGCCGTTGACAATTGGCCAATGTTTGTCGTACGGTCTATATCGATGTTAGCCGCTTGCCTGCTTACCTCATAACCAGTAACCATGTACAGTAGACGTGCATGCATGTCTAGTACGTACCACGGCACTGTTTACAACTTTCAATATTTTCATAGCGTGGAAATTTATTGAACGGATTTCGAATTGGTTCCCGTCAAATTAGAAAATTAAATTCCTGTTTTCTAAATTCAAAAATTCTAAATTCGCAATAAACTTTCACGCCACTGTGTTTCTAGATTAATTGTATTATAGAGCTGAGCTTTTGACGTCGTAACGAAATTTAACACTAGTTCTCCAGTAGTGTTGTCCGTGATCCGAGACACGAATCACAATTAGTTAATTAGCCACGTTGTAAATAGCGCTTATGTTATTAGATGGTAGTACAAAATTATAATCGACATCGTATCTGGTATGTGAGCAACTACGTTGGAAATATATATGTGCTTGATTAGATCGTGTGGCATGGATTCGAAACTGAACAATACAAGGGACACAGTCCCAGACACACACAAACACACACAGACACTGACGCACAGAAAAATGGTGTTTTCTTATCTGGAAGAGTTCGACCGTGTCTACGCTTGATCTAGCACCGGACTCGACTTTGATGTAATTACGATCGGTGATTATTATGTTCTGTTATTTTTAAGTTGTTTTTTTTACGTATAAATTGTAACGGAGCCCTGGATGGAATATGTATAAATAGTTGTTAAGTGCACAATCCATGAATGTGCTTTTTAAGACTAGGAGGACCCTGTTACCTATTTTATGTTACTCTATTTTTATTTGTCTTCTTTCTAAGAACTGTTCATTGCTTCGCGAGGCGCACGCTTCGGACTATCCCTCAGTACTACCTTCTACACTCTGTGCAGATTCTCTCACTGCTAAGCGTCCAACGCTTTTCTATGCACAAAACAAAGGATTGAACTGAAATAAATGCTCTAGCAAAGTTTGCATTACCGTAAAATGATTCAAGTCAATTCCCAAAGTAGTGTTATGTTTCCAAAAAGGAATTTCCTAAAATCTATCGGACAGATTGAATTAATTTCAAAGCTTGCAACATTATGTGCAAGCGTTTCTGATTTAAAACTAGATTTGGACGAGGAGTGTCCTACAGATATTGTCATATCTGTTATGGGAGAGGAAATGTGCGATGGAAAAGCGTTGGAGCCCACCGCGTGTACCTGTCCGCGCCCGGGGCGCTGCTCCTTCGTGTCGTTACTCTACTTCATGTTCTTGTTTTTATTTTCTTTTCCATGAATCCCCATTGCACACGGAAGGTCATAGGTGGCGAGTTGCAAGAGCGCTTGATACCGGTGCCCTACAGCAAGACATCCACCGATCAAGCTGTAAGATTTGAACCGAAGCTCTCACTCACTCTTGTTTGTTTTGTCCTTAACTTTTGTTATACCTACTGTTACTGTACTCTATACTTACAACTGTTTTATCCGTTCTAACTTTCCCGTTCTCGTCTCACCGCTGACCCTTTAGTTTCCTCATAATTGGCTGTACATTTACCGTGTAGGTGTTGTGCCGTTTGAAATTAATCGGTCAGTGTAACGCTTGCATGCTACCCATCACGTGCACGTTGAGGCATGATCCGCTATGTTTACTCGTATCATATCGATGTGCTTGTCGATGTTTGGACTTTACAGTTGTGTTGTTACGCTCGCTCACTCAAGCGCTATAGCTCCGGATGCATTCGCTGGATGGTTCGATGACCCGTTTCGAGGAGTAAGCAACTTGATTTGTCTCTAGAACATTCACGATTCCGACACATGTGGACATATAGCCATGTCCCAGACATATAACAAGCTGAAATAAACAAGGCTTGAAGAAATAATGGATACATGAAGGTTTTGGAATCTTGTGCGTTTTGTAGGCATCTTCTCTTTCAAAGGATAATTCAAGTACTATTGTATTGTAAAATAGAGTAGATATGAAATGAACTTAACGTAAATAACTAAGCTGCGTTTTGTCATTGAATATGTTAATAACAGGAATTGATGATGCTTAACATAATTTTAAGAACGTTACATTTATGACTAATAGATTAAAAGTAGTGATAACTCCATTTTCACAAAAGATCAACTTCCGATTCCTTATATCAATCAACTAGCCTGTATAGACGCTCGCATAAGATTGGTAATTCTAGCTATGAAAACCTTGTGAACGTCGATTAGAAACTATTTAGCGTCCCTAGATGTAGACTAGCTATGGAATATTATTGACATCTAGCTAAAATTTTATGTTGGCATCATACATCATACACAAGGAGAACATAGTAGTGTTGTATATATTTTTTGCCATACATTTGCACTCACTGTCAAAACTAAATCCGTGGGGTTCCATCGCAAGCTCCATAAACGCCAGGAATCGTCATGGATTCAAAATATCTCGACTACCATCTTTTAAATCAACAGCTTTTAGATCAAAACCTCGATACGTGCTTAAGGTCATGGAATACGGCATGGCCTAACGTGGGTCAGGGTACGCTTGTATAACGCTTTGATGATCGGACATCGAACTGGATAAGGCGATCGATGTTGCTTCGTTTGTTGGTAGTGGCGGCCATCGCCGAGCTTCGCGTAGCTCACATAGAGGAGGTCAAGTCCAAATGCAGTCACAGACCGATGCATGACCCACAGATAACATAGCGACACACAACGCCACCGACAGGGTCGACAGATGTCTGTATTCAGAGCGGGGAGCGTAGTTAATGTTTCACTGCATGGCATGCGTCCGTCATATGCGGCGCCAGATGTACTCGTATATCTGTGACTGGAATTTTGAATTACCTACCGCTTTCTCGCCTATTTTCTAATGGCTCGGTGTGCTTATATTCATGTTTACTTCGAAATATGTATATTATTAACACTGTGATGCCTCCTTCTGCTTCAGCACCCAAATGTCCACGGCTAAACAAATCTCATTCTACTTCAGCTACTCGACAACTTTCTACTAGATGTTATTGTATGCACGATTGCGTGTGATTGACGATTTGTTTGGCCACACGGAGTGATGAATTAGAAGGAGTGATGACTGTTGACACTCGTCTCGCTCTGGCTACTTCAATGTTTATTTTAGATGCCTTCCTTTACTTAAATCGCTTTCTGTGATCGGAACGCATCTACTGTTGAGACAATACATCGTGTTACGCAGCACGTCATTGAAAATTTTTGATTTGAGATTTCATATTAATTGCGTCTGAAGATGTATTGTCTTATCTCTGTAAAACTATTGGTCATGGATGGAAAGCCGAATCTGTATTTATACATCTGTATATATATATATCGTTTACTATGTTCGCTACATTAATTGATACGTTATGACATCAATGACCAGTCGTATAACAGAACAGCAACACGCCGACTGTGGTGTTAGGAACTGACTAACATTTCAAGTTGTTTCGTATTCTGCAAATGCAAACGCAAGTTGTAACGCTCCGTTGTGACACATACTCTGATTGTCCTGCAAACATCGTGTAATGCACAAACGTGTGATGCTTTATCCGGGTGTGAATCAGGTGGACCGCCAAGTTGCGTTTGTATTTCACCACTTCGCCACAGTCGGTGCACCGTCCGCGTCAAACTTCTGGCCGATTCTAACATCAGGAAGGTCTCTCGAGTTCGTAAACGAATAGCGCACTGAACACCTATCCTGTATATCTAAATGTTAAAGTTTTTTTGTATATTTCTACTTAGACTGCAGTTGAATAATAAAGTAGCGATTCATTGTAAATATAATTAGACTGTACGCATGTATAGTTAAGTCCAAACTTCAAGTATCTATACCTATATAGTTGTCGTTTTTCGATGTGTCGATGTGCAAAGGGAAGTATGAGTAGGATCGGCCATGGAGTAGGGCGCGGCGGGGCGGCGGGCTGGGGCGGCCAGAGCGCGCGAGTGCGCGGGCGCGTACTGAGGCGGGGCGCGGGGCGCAGATCCGCGTGGTGAACGCGTTCCGGCAGGGGCTGGACTCGCGCGGCTCGCTGGCGGACGCGGCGCTGGCGGAGGCGCTGCGCAAGCAGACCGCGCTGTCCAAGCGCTACTCGCACTCGTCCAGCGTGGAGTACGCGGACGCGGGCCGCGACCAGCTGGCGCCGCACGACCTGGACGTGGAGCGGCTGTCCAGCCACAGCCACACCGAGACCGCCGTGTAACCACCGCCGCTCGACCGCATCGCCGCCACCGCTCCGTTTCCACCCGACGACGCCGCACGTTCCTGTAACGAGGATTGTCGCATATTATTTGGGACGCGCCGCCGAGCGCCGCCCGCTCGCAGCCACCGGTGTATCTGAACATGAGTTATTGTTAACTAGTGTGTTTAATTATTCGATTGTTTTGAAAATATTTTTATTATTATACGCGTCGCGTCGTGTCGCGCGCGTCTGTTGAACAAATAAAAAAAATATTGTCTAATTATTAATTTTAGATTTAAGCGCAATGACGAGCGAATGGGCGTGTGTTTTTTGAACATAAAAAAAATAAAATTTTCGCATAGAATCGTGTCATCTCTTACACGGAATGAAATGTTTTATATTGCTTTTGTCAAAGACATGTTGTGGAGCGCGGTGGGGAGGCGGGCGCGGCGCGTGACTCATCTTTTGTATAAAGTTATTTCATTTGTAGCGCAGCATCATCGTTTGTACGCCGAGTGATATTAGCGGCAGCGCGCGCCCTCGCCCGCCCGCGCCGTATATACTTAAACTAAATTATTGAAGTATTAGTTAAGGTGTTTGTTATAAATTTCAATAACTTTTTGTTTTTACGACCTTTTCCCTAAATCTAAGTATACATTTAAGTCATATCTCGAAGCGTAGACGCATCAACCGAAAAAGTTTCTATACAAGAACCGAGGAGCGCATTCTTGTGTAAAAACCGACGTAGTCCAATTAAACATCTTCGAAATGTTTAAATAGAAATAAACATTAAATTGTATAGCTGAAGGTATTTATTTGTAATGCTAGTCTCTTACGAAACAAATACTAATTATTCAATTATTATAATGTACTTATTGATTATTGATAAATACTTCAAGTTTATTAAACAAAATATAGTCTACGGTGTAACGAATTGATTTTGGAATTTTTTCTCTATGAGCAATAATAGCGAGGCGTTCGCGCCGCGGGCGGCGTGCGCGGCAGCGGCTGCGGTGCCGCTGCGTGTGCGCGTAGTGCCGCGGGGACCCGTAGTGCAGTGCCGCACGGCGCGTGCAGTGCCGCCCGTGCGTGCAGTGCCAC
>DWIE01001145.1:0-11602 GCA_018248235.1 Choaspes benjaminii | reverse complement strand
CCTTAATAAAATATTTCTTAACATACCAAAAATAATATTTACAAGTTTATGAAGCTAAACCGAGTTCAGTTCCGACTTTATTGTTAATATACTAACCTTTATTCAAGCATCAATATAGTTAATAGATGTAAAGAAATATATGTTGTTTCCTGTAATAAGGTCAAGTATATATGGCCTGTTATCATTATCATCATCATCATCAACTTGTCTTGGCCCAATGTTGGAAAAAGGTATCTCCCAAAGCACGCCGCAGAGCCCAGCCTTCGGCTCGTCTCTTCGCTTGCTCGGCGACTTTAAATTGATGGAACAGTCGTATCGTGAGTATCAACGTCTCGTCTTCGTAGCTTTGTTAAGATTAAATTAAAGTGAACACGAAGATAACTGCAAAATTATTTTATGATTCACAGAAATACACAATCATATCTACCTATGCAATACGTTTGACGGTTACTAACAATATAAGGTTCGTAAACTAACATTAGACAAAATTACATTTTAATGAAACATCGTTCGTAATTTACATATAATGATAAAGTGTTTTAATATAGTAAGCGTGAAAGAATCGATACAAGTAACTGTTTATAATATTAATTTCGGCGACTTTCTATCACACCATTACATCGAAATAGTAGTGCAAACATTACTGTTTCATGTCCACTAGTAGGTGTAATGGTAGCTCGGACCCAGTTGGACATGAAGGTTCTACGACTTATACACAATACGCATATGATTTCTTTTTCGGAAAAACATTTAGTTGAAATCCTTGTGTTTTACAACATTAGTTATTTATATCTATTAAACTTTCATTTAAATGATTCGTTTATTGTTGGAGACATACCGACTAATGCAAATCAGTGTAATAAAACACATGTTCACTATTATTTACATTTATTACATTATTACATATTGTAATGTTTACAGTATTATGGCATTCACAGGTGTTGGTTAATAAAAGTAATGAAGGACGTGACTCGGGCGTAGGCAGCAGGCAAACCTGTCTGACATCCAAGAGCAGAACCGAAGGAAGTTACACCGATCTGAAAACCAAATAATAGTATCAATAATGCCAGTTTTATTAAAACATGTTTAGCATTACCACAAGTATAAAAATAAGACATGGTTTAATTTACGACTATGTAGTTATCTCTTAGATTTGAGTGTGAAATTACTTGTAGAAATTCAAGAAAAGTCACTGTCGTATACAAATTCACAACAATATAACTCATTTCCGTATTACCTAAAAAGTTACCAGTTATGTTTAGGTTCCACGCCAGCCTTTTTAATTTATTTGAGACATTTCCAAACTCAAGGCTAGTACTAAGATATTTCCTTATAAGAAATTCAGTGGTAAGTTTTGTCCGACCCGACAATCTACCGTAGGAAACCTGCTCGGCATTCGCTTGCTGTTAGCAAGGAGTAATTTCAAGTGAAGTCGTCTACTTTAAATACATAAACGTACCAGAATATTCCTGTTGTTCCTGTTGGTAACGAGGGGTCCTCCAGAATCTCCGCGGCAGGTACCGACGCCTCCCACGCCGCTAGTGCAAATGTTAGAGGCCTGGAGGATGAAGGGGAATCCTCTGGCGCACACGGAGTTTGTGATCACGTTCAGTCTGACGTGTTGCAGGCTCTGGTCGGATCCGATGGAACCATCTGCACAAAATATCGTTTATTAGTCAACATTACTCTGTAAGAATGAACATAGTTCATAGTGAAAAATAAGTTCTGATACATAAATAAATTAAAACTTTAAATTATATTATTTTATAAATTACAGTTATCATTAAAGTTAAATTTTTATTAATAATTATAATACGTTAATATGAAATCTACACTGTTGGCGACGACAATATGCGTATAGTCGAAATTTAATAGTACACCTATCAAAGCTGGTAAGCTGTTATTTTGCTTCATGCATGTTTAAATAAAAGTATTTATAGACAATTAGATTAAAAATTTATATAAAAGTCTTCCTCGCTGTACAAAAAGTGTATTGGTCATTCAAGTCGGATATTATTTAGTGCGCGACTATAGTATTTAATACCAGTATTGAAGATAAATAAAGACGCAGCTCCACAGACAGGGTAATTGGAAGCTGTTGCAGAAAAACTTCCAGGGAAACCAAAAAAGTCGCTTGTAATCTGAACATACCATTCCGAGTCAATCCAAATCCAGAAGCAATGGCAGTTGCACCAGAAAAGTCCAAGCTTAGTTCAGATCCACTTGGTAAGGCAATAGGAGCTATTGTGCCTGTGAATAAAATTAGACATATTTTTTTATTTTGAACAACATTTCAAGATATGATAAAAATCATTCCACATAAATATAATTTTTTTATAAAAAAAATAAAAATATTGTTAAGATTTTTTCAATCAAAAATTTACGCAATGGTAAAGCGATCTCAATAATTTTATGAAACGAAAAATACTGCTGAAAACAATATATTATACCTGATGTACTGATAGCATTTGGCAAATAAATGACAGCAACGTCATTACGGGCGAGAGATGGGGACCAGGAAGGATGCATAGCGATCGAGCTAGTTAAGATTCTAGTGCCGCCGGAGAAGAGGCGGATTGAGCCAAGGACCACTGTGAATCGCCATGCTTGATCCCGTCCGTCAAACCAGCAATGTGCGGCAGTCAAGACCCGTCTTGTGCTGATGAGAGATCCACCGCATACACCTCTGCCAGTGGTTCCTACAATATCAGAGATCAAACCGGCCTGCAAACGTAAGATTGGATTTATTTAATTGGACGTAATATATCGCCTTAAGTCAGTGGTTCTGGATTTTTATTGAGTTTTTCTTGTTGATACAATATTATGAAATATTATTGAAAAGCGTAGCTAAATAAAGGTAAATGTAGATATCAATTACTTTTAACTATTATTAAGTTAAGTGGTTGGATAGTGTTGTACGTTTTATTATTGTAATAATTATGCCGTTCGAAAGAAGAAAAAAAGAAACAAATGGAGTAGTAGTGTCGTAGAAGAGCATGAATTATAATGTATGGGCAGTTAACTAAAGTGATACCCACACTCGTGATTTTTCGAATACAAACCTCATTAAACACTTAACAGCATTTAGATCGTTCTTCGATTGAATTTCGACCACGGACCAATCCCAATTGAACGTGTACGAACCTGATAAGGATACTGCCCGAGGGCAGCAGGCACGCCTCCGACGATTCTCGACGGGTCATTCAGGGATTCTTCCTCTGCCTTGAGGATCTCTTCTGCTCTAGGAATACCGAATCTCGCCAAATAGCCGTAAGCCGTGTTGAACGGCAGAATGGATTCCAGAACATTCTCCGCACAAGCGGACGCGGCCAGAGCCACGAGAACCAACACAAGCTTCATAGCGTCAGACGAATTGGTAATCGTTTTGCAAAAATAGCGTATATATAGTAAGATAATGTTGGATTACAACTATTATTAATATTATAATGTATTAAGAAGGATAAAGATATGTCAGCAATATAAGTACCTAATCAAAATTAATGAACGATAATATTCACAAAAAAACGTCGCAAGATTTTTTTAATAAAAAATATTACCTAACCGTAACCGATTACGCAATCATTGAATATTTGTTGTTACGACGTTATGTGTATATATATTGATATATATTGCATATGCATGTATACCGCATATTCCACGATGCACGTCTCCGAGCCATGTGTACAATAAACCAACAAGGGACTGTCAGTCAAACGTTTACCATAACCGATAGAAAGTGCCATTTATAGATGGTCTCTACTGCAAACAATTTCCAATTACAATAACGTCCCTCAACAATCACCTCCGGTATCCTCAAGGATCTTCTGATATTGGTGACTGTTCGAAGCTCTCAGTTAAAGTTAACGTCATTAGTTATGCTGTCAGTTTTGGGCTTTTAGCGGCATGGGATCGATCTTCAAATTGCGTCTATGTACATTAATAGAATAACTGCGATCCGACATTAAACATGCCACCACTTTATGTAAGTAACATTTTCTGCAAAATGTGCATAATCCTCATAAGTTTGTTAATGAATTTAAGTTATTAATTCCGAAGCTAAGTACGGTAGGCTTTGTAGAATCTAAGGCTAAGGTAAGCTGGGGGAATTTCGGCGTTATCGAAGCGAACAGTTTTGGGGCAGGTACGTTCGGTTCAATTTTGGTAGTGATCATGTTATGTGTGGCATGCTCCCTCGATATTGCTGTTGTTTCGTCTGAGAAACAATGAGATTTGATTGGCCGCTAGTCTAGCCGTCATGTTACGTTCCTTGTGTGTACGAGTCTGTCTGAAAACCGAACGTAATGAAATATTTATTATTAGCCGCATATACAAATGTAACTAATGATTATAAGTTAGGTAGTTCAGCAATTTCTGCTCATTTTATAGTTTTATATTTTATTATATTATTAGAGTATTATACCCCTGAAGTACGATAAGTACCGTTTTTCGGGCCAATCAGATTATCCTATACAGTTTTTCTTTTCGTTTTGTGGCAATAGGAAGGTATGGCAATAGGATATGTCGCGTCATTAAGTCCTAATGGTGTATCAAATAGTAATTTTATGCGATGTATTGTTTCCAAAAATACCCTCGGAGGCGGATAAACGATTGGACTCAAGGAAGAAAGAAAGAAAGAAAATATATTTATTCCATGCTTACTACAGCACACAATATGGTACAGTTGTGTATCACCAACATTTTAATATTATCATTTTATAATTCTAAAGTTTAAACTTGTTATTGGCAAACTGGCCAAGAGCCGAAACGCCATCCCATAAGAAAAAAATATGATACAGTGAACATATGACAGTGAAATTTTTTTATTACAAATGTTACGGCTTCGGCGTCTACTGCCCATCTTTATTGTTTCTTCATTTTAAGATGGTAATATTAATATGTTGGTGATGTACATTTTAATATTGCCCTTGGAGATTTGACGAGAAACTTTAACTGCCAGCTCGCACTATGACAAACAAATAAAATAAAATAGAAAGATACAGATTAACAATAATATGAAAAAAAAACAAATGCAAACATAAGTATCTTAAAAATACATCAAATTAAAAATAAAGTAACCGAGTATGTGATGCAGCATACAATAATTGGAAAGGGAACGATTTTAAAGAGGTGCTTTTTATTTGAAAAATAAAAAATAACCATTATGAGCGATAAAATTGTCTCGTTCATCCTACATTTATTATGTACGAAGCTAGTTTACAATTTAAGTTTTTTGCGCCGTGGTTGGTCCCTCCAGTCTATAGCCTGTGGTTGTGCAGAAAAGTCGATGAGGAATGCATGAGGCAAGAGTGCAATGTCGTGTTCCAATGATTTTTTAAACAGCTACCAGTAAATTTCAACGTCGGCGTCCAATCTATTTTAATGGCTATTTGTAATTTTATTGCACTAAAAATATACCATATGGGTAAGTTTTATCTTGTAAATATAATGTTATAAACGTCACATTCGGCCTTACACTGAACTTTTCAAAGTATAGTACTAGGCCCCAAACACACCTATTTTTAAGTTGCCTCTTGTGTGAAACTTATAACTAAACAAATTTGCATTGTTCTTAGTTGTTATTTCATACAATACATTTTGTACTTTACATTGAAATTTGATCCTCCGTGGCGCAGACAGTGTAGAGCTATTTTGAGCAATGTGAGGTCGTGGGTTCAATTTGATTTTTCTAATTTGTTTTGTTTCTGGAATAATCTAACGGTTAGGTAGAACCTTACACCGAAACATAAGTATTGCGAACACACTGTTTCACGGCACTAACAGCTGTGACGGTAGTTCCGACCCAGTCGATCATGAAAGTTCTATCACCCATAAGTTTTATTAATAAATTATACAATGAGTTGTAAAAGGGGAAATAAAGATATTGCAATATAAATAATTTTACTTATAACGCTTTGAATCTACTTGTACTATTATCTACCATTAAACTAACTATTTGTACCGTATGCAGTTAATATTCTATGTACAATTTCTATGCGATATCAGGAGGGGCCCGTCTACCCTTCCACCTTATCTTAATATATTTAAATTCCAACGTCTTTCTGTCTGTTAATCTGTCGACCTGTCTGTCTATCCGATAACGCCTTTATAACCATCAACCGATTTGCTTTTTATGCATGATTCTTTCTCCTGTAGATGGCCAAGATTATTATTCATTTATTATCATAATAAAATAAGAACTGCCGATTATAGTGCATCAATTTTGATAGAATTAAATACAATTAATGTGAATGGAGATCGCCTATAGAGAATTAATAATCCCTTTTTTGATAATCTATGTGAACTTGATAGAAACGTGATCAACTGTGTCATGCTGTTTAGGGACATGTATAACATTGACTAATTAAAAAAAATAAGGGCACAAAAAAGATCTAATTTGTTCAGTGATTTTTGACGGACTGTATATTAGTGGGAAATGATGTCATCGTCGATTTCAGCGACTTAAGCTTTTTAAGCGACAAAAGCGTTTAGAAGCTACAAAACATTTCATTTTTGGAACTTCAAGCCAAAAGCCAAGGTAAATAATTTTTCACTAAGATACAGTCCCTTAAGACCACAAACATTTTTGTACCCTTTATTTTTTAAGTACTGTAAATACGTAATAATAGTATTAAGTAAATGAAAATCAGTACCTGTGGAAGGTCCCTCGAATTCCACTTGGCGCGAACCCTTTGTCGCGTCATAGTACACCTAAAAACCAAGCAAACGGCAAACAAAAAGCAGTTTTCCAGATCGTTTTACTTTTTAAGTTTTAATTTTAGATGTATTATTATTGTTTTATAAATAACTTTTCAGTGTGGTGTACATTATAATTTCTATCTTTATTATTCTTCGCGGAAGCCTACCAATGTGTTTATAAAGATAAAATGAAGGATTTAATATAATATCAATCCCGAGGCCGCTGTGACGGCAGTGTATTTCAGTCGCACTCCCCTGCACACCGCCTTATTCCGATTTTCTGCTAAGCAGTTATATGGGCCGTGTGTTACTGACGTTTAATAAACTAACTCTTGGAATATAGAGCTACGGTATTATGTTTGGCAAGGCAAAGGCATTTTACGCACATGCTATAGTAAATTATATACTTTATTGCAAGCATACAATGTTCTTTAAGTGCTTTTAAAATAAATTAAATATGTTGAATCATTTATATAACTTGTATATAAAACTTGTATATAACACTAAGACAACCAAATAGGAAAGCCCGGCTCGAATGACCAAAAATATGTTCGTGTCCTTGCTGACTTAGACACCTGTAATTGATGCTGCTAATGATAATAATTAATTCATTTATAATAGCAGATAGTGGTACCAAAGGAGGACTTAAAGCTAAAACCATTTTCTACGGGTTGACCTTTGGTTTGAGGCGATCTAGCAGAAGGCTGTATATAGGCACAGAGTAATACGTAAGAAAATTGAAGAAAGAATGAAGACAATATGAAGAATATTGATAAAGATTGATATTAAATAAAACTTAGTGAAGCAATGATCACATGACAGAGCAATTTTTAAGCATTAGAAAGCGAGTATGCGAATTGCATGGTCACGGATCACTCAAAACCGACCTATCATTCTGTTCTAAGTCGGTCAAGTTCGTTGGTACTCTTGAGGACGAAGCTGGTCGTCTCATGCATCCTGTGTGCCGGCTTCAACACAAGCCTTTCATTCAAGCTGAAACACAACTCATAAAAGCTATTGCAGTAGAAAAAGGTGTGGTGGTACTCACCCGGGCGAACCTAGGTAGGTTCTACCACTAATACAAATAATGAGTCCACTTTGCTTAACTATGACTATGAGGTATTGCTATGACGTGATATTAACGTGAACTGAAGTGAAGTAAAATGTGCATATATTTTATACAATTAATTTTGATGATAGTGTTATTATGATATATGATAATCTGCGGTTGCATCGTTACCATTTTTGTGATGCGATAAGACACATTGATATACCAAGCAGGCTGTTGTGTCAGGTGTTCGTGAATATTAGCTGGGTCTTGGCTGGCTTATGGCTTTAGAGCGTGGATTTAACGTGCCCACCGAGCCGGAGTAAGATTTGGGACGATGCTATTAAACAGTCATCCATCGGCTGTGCGATGCAGCTTAATTTAAGCCTTCGATCGATCATAGCTCGATTCCTGTAGTGGCAGTGGAGTAGATTTGTACAAGATCTGTTGTAGTACATGTTATATACGCGCGAATGCCACAACTGCACACCACGGTACGCGGCACTGTATTTGCACTTCTCTCTCTTAGACTTTTAGGTTTGTCAGCAACAGGAAATTATTCATATCACATGCCTTTCTACAAATATGGTTTATTGAAATAAATAATAGTCAAGAAGGACGGAAGACCTCGTATTAATTTTCCAAATTAGGCATCTCAGTAATATTCATCGTATTGTGACTAAAATCAAGAATAACATTGAAGTTCTAATGTTATTTATTGTTAGTGACATAAGTTACTTACATAAGAATACATACGAATGTTTTCAGAATCCCTACAATTTATTGCGATAACACTGGAGAACTTAATCGTTCTCTACACTGACAACTACGTGTTTCTTACTATTCGCCTTCCAAATATTTGTTAAATAATAACATTATAACGGAATAAAAACTTTTACTACTATTAAACATGCAATTAAAAATATACGAACTATTGAGCTGATTGACTTATTTGTGGTGTGATTGCTTGAATTCTATTTAAAATTAAAAGTTCTTTCTTGGAGCGCGAGACGGTCCGTGATGCGGGTAACACCGCATTAGTCGACGATTAAGCGGGCCCGTGCGGCAATTATCGCGCTAATTAAATTTACGCCCGGTTATGACTAATTTATTCGATAACAACTGCTCTCCACTTAACCGATGACGGCGCTAAAAATCTCCACCCGGTTATATATTAAATTTTGCGGCTTTTTGGTTGCTGAGTTTAGTGGTGGGTTGTGGGCATACAGGAAACTGGACATCGTGATTAAGTTACAAATAAATTAAATTTAATCTAATATTTCCTACGAGTACATAGCGAGACGTTTGTACATGTTTGAATTTTCCCAAGTCCAATTATTTTTTACCAATACGTATGTAGCTGATTGAAGTTGCAGCACCTTTTCTGAAAGTTCCTATTGTTTTTGAGACGTCAATTAATATCCAAATAGTTCTATTTTGAACTATCTTCGTAATTCTCGAGGCGTTAGTTTAAATAAGTATAAACAGTTTCGAAACTATTCTGTTCGAGTCTGTGAGCAAGATGTCAATAAGCATATATATTATCTATTTAGAAATTATGTTTTAATTTAATGTATAATTGCTTGTATTGTAAATTCGAAACGTTAGATGAACCACGAATTGAATATAATAAATTAAGGAACTATAAACAGGTCTCTTGTGTATTCTCTAACTAGATATGCAGGATTTTCTTATCCAGAGTTACTTATAGAATCCCGTCAGACAAGAATAATCTGTGAAAAATCTCTGAAATGTCTAGTGAAAAGTGATAGATTGTAATTGTGCAAATTAAGTACTTTAACTGCCTGATGTGATATACTCGTAAATGAATTTCAAAGTTTGTACTCTGCGACCCCGTAGATTAGGGTGGATGAAGTGAACTTAGAAATAACGAAATTAATTTTTTTTTAATAATAATTTGAAGCACTATATGCCGAATAGAAATAGTTGCACCGCATCCATAACCAATCTTAATTTCACATGCATCAATCTGCATTAGCTAACTTCCGAACAAGTGGATTCATACTAGCATGCAGTGACAAAAGCCCCACATCGGAGATAGATGAAACGTCAAAAAGTTATCCCTTTCGATTCCTTACAATTCGACACAAGACAGTTGTACAACAGTTACAACAAGTTAACAACCAACCACATTCCAGCATCTGAAACGCGCTATCGAAGTTTTGTAAGATCTCTGCATATGTACAAATTTTGACAAACAAATATGGGACCACAGCCGCTCTCCACCCATGACCATCTCACATGGCGGAAGATCTCTCCTTTTCGCTAAAGCATAAAAAACATACGAAAAATACTGTGTGTGCTTTTAATTATAAAATGTTTTATGATTCTAGGAGAGTGAGCTTTTTAGGTGCCTAAGGGCATCGTAGCGATTCGCGGCGTTACGCGGTTCTAATTGGCGGTACTGTTCGATGGCGTCAGCCCGTGCTCCGATTGCAGCCACCGTGCGCTAACGAATGACTCAATAAGTGTTTTGTTTAGGTGTCTCGATGCGCACTCTCAGTATAAACGAGCGCATACCACACTTTAGCCTCCGACTAACGAGCCCCGGTGCAAATGTTTAATTATCTGTTGAAAATTATTTATAACGCATTAAAAAATCACTTTCATCGATAAGCATTGGTATCTGTATTGGTAATTCCAAACACGTGTTTGATAGTGTAAATTAAACTATTGAATTATATTTCAGGTATATATATATATATGCATTACAATGTGCTGCAGCAATTAAGTAAGCATTTTGTACCATTTTTGCCTTTTTATTAATAGCTTTTAATATGCCTTGCTATAATACCTCTGAATAATATCAACTGCATATTACTAGACATATGACGAATGGTTATTTTTGAATGACTAGTAGGACGGTTAACGGGTGGTAGAACATTAATATTTTCGACTGGGTCGGTACCACCGTCATACCTATTTGTGACGTGAAGCAATAGTATTTCCAATACTTGTGTTTCGGTGTAAGGGTGTGATAGCCAGCATATGTAGAACACGCGGCGTTCGATCTATGTCCTCAAGAGTAGGACCGCATTTGTGATTACATAAGTCATTGGCTGCAGTAGCTACTTACCAGCAGCTAGACTGCATGCCGTGTGTTACTTCATAATATAAAAAGTACTTAGTTGTCAAGAACAGTGTGATAAATAGAGAGAGAAGAGAAACGATTTCACTACATAGAGTAGAACCGTTGTCGAGTGAGAAGCTTAAACATTAATCGAATTTCAGGCCTCGGCAGCCGATCAAGTATGCGTTAGTTCACATTACGGAGCCGGCAGAGTATCGGTCGAGACATGCAACTCGATTGCTCGACACACGATACGACTCGAGATGTCTACAGCGAGTGATTGCAGGATGTCAAGAGATTGTGAGAGGATGTAAGAGGATCAGTGCAATACGAGCCGGCCGGTCGTCAGATACAGCACTTCATTTTAGAACATATCGGAGTTGGCACGGATTAAGAGGCTTCGGCTCCCGGCTTTCAATGAACGGATGACTCGGCGTGGTCACTTCGGCTTCTGACAATCATTTTCGTTCTTACTTATTAAGAGCTAGAGTATATTTAAAGTATTTATACAGAAAAGTAAATATGCGTTTATGTTACGCGTTATGTTATGCGTTTATGTATACTCGTATGAATTTGAAACGGAATTATTACTTTGGAATTATTTACTAAATTACTACAATGTGGTTATTTCCATGGCGGGAACGGTGATGAGCCGCTTTGCGAAACATGAGGTCGCGGGTTCGATTCGTGTGGCGAGACGATTTTTTCTAATTTGTATCGCGTCTGGAATAACATGAATGTGTTCGACTGGGTCGCTACTGTGACAC
>DWIE01001144.1:0-11602 GCA_018248235.1 Choaspes benjaminii | reverse complement strand
GCGGGCGGCGGGCGCGCTGGCGCCGGCGCGCGCCGACACGTGGCGGCGGCTGGCGCTGGTGCTGGCGGCGCTGGGCGAGCCGGCCGCGGCGGCGGACGCGGCGGCCGCGGCGCTGCGCCTGCACCCGCGCGCGCCGCTGCACCCGCTGGCGCTGGCGCCGCACCTGCCGCTCTGACCGCCGCCCTCACCGCCGCCCTCACCGCCCATATAAGTGACGAATGTTAAGCAGATAAGTGCAGCGCCCTCTACTGTGAGTATGGAAACACTGCAGTGCCCAACGAAAACGTAGCCCATTCATCGATGATCGTTGAATATACGGACTTATTTATGTGTATATAAAGTGTATAATCGAAATCACAAGCTAAAAACAAATTCACTCAGAGGTGTGGGATGATAGCTAATACAGGTTAAAGGTGATAGGATATCTTAGCTGTTTCATGTCCAGAATATTATATAAAGGATGATCAGATTTGTAGTTAAGTTATGTTCCTGTGAGGGTACTTATTCAAATGTAAGTGAAAAAATGTATTCAATGCGTGCATATAGCTAAAAATACAACAGAAATGTTTTGTGGTAATCGTAATTTAACCAGACATTTTGGGTATGGAATTTTGTTGTCAATAATCGACTCTCCCATTGCATATATATATATATATAGCTATCATAAATGATGATAGACGAATTACTAGATTTTCGTTCTAATTATTCTTTTCGCAATACATAGTTCGAATTGTTATTCATTTTTTTATATTTACTTCACTTATACGATGTCTCCATTTGGTGGCGTCTCTTAAACTTAGAAGTAATCTGCAGATTACTTGAGATATATCAAAAATATCACATCGCAAGAATATAAGAGGAAACTTAAAAAACGACACGCTTCTAAAATTAATCAAACCATCTTATTGTGAACTAGAGGATTAATGAATTACCTCTGAGCTAAGATTCAAGTTAGCTGGTCATCCACGCAGCAGTTGGCTGCTTTGTGCAAGGTTTCTTCTTATTCGATCTCGTTAATGTTATCTACAATTTGTGTTGACTTAGTACAGCGCCCCCTAGTTTTTTTTAATCAAAATTAGAGTACAAAACGAGCACGCAGTTCACCTTATGTTAAGTGACCACTACAGTCCATGACAACAGCAACCGAATCAATACAGACCTGTCGATCTGGTCGAAGTCGGTCACAAGTGCGTTCGTAGTAGTCGCCTCATTTATCTTGTGCATGCCGGCTGCCACACCCTTCAAGCTGAAACACAACTCATAGGAGTTGTTTCACGACAGAAATAGGTGTGGTGGTGGTGGTCACACGGTCACATGGGTGAACCTGGATTGGTTCTGCCAGGGTTACTGCCATATAAAGTCCCTGGATGTGACATCCCACACATATTTGAGTTAACGTTCACGCGATCGAATGGTAAAGCAAAGAACACTAGCTTTCATTACTCGTCATGAAGCTCAATTCTAAGTGACGAATTATTCGAAATTGAAGTCTAAAGTTAACGTAGTAAGTTACATTTTTGAATGTTTGTGATCGTGACGTATTATATGTCTCGCTGTTTGCGATATGTCCTAAGTCTTCCCATTTATGACGCAAGTCAACCTTCGGTTATAGTACAGCGTGTTCTTGATCCGAGCTTACTACTTTATAACGAAAATTATATCTTGTAACAGAATGAAGTGGCGATGATGATGATCTATTAGTGATAGGCAGAGGCGTCAGTTTATCGTATGATTCATTTTTATTGTATGATTCAAATATTCGTTTCTTGGAATTTTATGGATGGTTGAAAGGTCAGTACTTCGATCACTTAAATAGCACTAGCTTAATGTTAATAGATACTGTAGTCCCAAAATTAAATCACAGATGAGATCTCTGACGATGAATTTTATATGCCTCATGTCCAATATATTCTGGATAACACACCCTTACATATAGTATCACTACAGTAGTATTACTGTTACATTGCACAACTAAATGTGACAGTGGTACCTTTCCTATTGGCTCTGAAAGTTGTAATAACTGCTGGTACATTGCACTATTAGAAAGAAAGAAAGAAAGAAAATACATTTATTTACTACATATATTAGGTGTAACGGTGGTACACGCGCTATGCATCCTAAAAATTTGTCGTTTTATTTTGTGTACCAAAATTTGTATTTCGGAACGTTTCCTACAAACCCTTGCGTGTGTACTCTGTACTATAACTGAATAATTTAGATCCCTAGTGCCCTGGAATTGATCTGGGTGATTTCCAGTGAGGTTAGATGCAGTATAATTATTGTGTCTTTCCATTATGTTGGAATGACATTTCTGTATATAAAATCTATTTTTCCCCGTAACGTTCGCACGGGTTTCCCCCGGCATGAAATAATTAGTTCTATGTGTAATCGTGGTTTTGTCTTACTTGAGAATTTAAAAAAAAATGTTTTGGATCTATTTTTGAAAAACGTTAATGGTTAAATAAATTTATTTAACCGACCACAGCGCGAAACCAGCGCGACCACTGTGTTTTCGTCCAGCGAAAAATCAAAAAACAAAAATGATATGAAATTACTTTATTTTAAACCACCGTTACATGTTGTTTATTAAAAAAAGTTTAAAATTTTTGAAAATCCTCTTGTTTATTATGGATGTTGTATTTGCTAAAACTTAATAATTCAATAGTGAGAGTCATGTTGATGTGTTTGTAGTTCGTCATTAAAATAATGTATATAAATTACTTTCTTCCATATGGCAACACTGGTTGTATATATTTACATGTGACCTTATATTCGAAGCAATAAAATGTATGTTCTCATAGCTGTCATATATTATATTATAAATATTATAATAATATGTGACATAATGTATCAATAGTAAATAGCTTAGCAAATGAAAAGTATAATGTTTTCCGTGTTGTATATTGCCAGTTATAATGTATATTGTGTGTCAGTGTTGCCAGTATTATGAATATTCTAAAACTAGAATATTTGTAAGCGGTGTCAGTTGTTGTTCCTAAAATATGTAAACGTATGTCTTTGCATCTAAGTACACAAGAGTTATTATGTAAAACACACAAGAATGTAAATTATAAACAATTTAAACATTATGTAAAACAATTATTGAAGAATTTATTTTCATAGCTAGGTGACCCGGGAGAAGTCGTTCTGTTGAAATTTATTGAACTTCTCCAAGACTTTAAAATGTACATCTATTATGTTTACGAACAACTATTTGAATTGTAATACATTTTACACAACCCCGTGGAAGACATGACAGCTTTGACAGCACGTCAGTTTGACGTTAGGTCCGCCATTTAAAGTAATCTTAAATGGCGTTTCCCATACAAGTTTTGAATTTGAATTTCAAGCTACTAATTTTGTACTTTTGATTTTGTAGCTGATCTTGTGGGGTTTCCCTACACTTTTGGTGTTTAAACCACTCCTCTATCGGGGTTAATAAAACAAAAGTAATATTATTCAAATCCGTCTAGCCATCTTTTAGTTTTAGCGAGACAAACGAACAGCAATTGATTTTATTACTTATAGATAGGAGACAATTAAAACTTGAAACACACAGCTTGGTTCTTTAACCTTTGTTATTCTGTGCTATTCTCCCGTATGTTATTTTATATACAAAAATATTAACTAAAGTTGTTTGACTTTGTTGTATTTTTTATATATAACAATAATATTCTATGTCTTCGATGAATATTAGGAACGTTTTAGGCGAATCCCGTCCAAATGGAACTCAAGTAAACGAACTCACCGTAAAATAATGGAAAGTCAACTGAAGAACCGAAATTAACAGAGCGTATGGAAAATTGTCGTTATTCAGTTGCCATTAAAGATGGTTTTTAAATTATTAAAGTGAAAATATATATGTATATATACATATTATTAAATTGTTCGAAATATTTTATAGACCTTCATAAAACATTACGCAATAACAACGTAAATGTTGACGGGGAAAACCCTTTAGAGGTTTATCGCGTATGATCAATATCTTATAAAAGCCGCATCTCAATACCAAATCATTTGCCTGTTGTGGTCTGGAATAAGAACACGCCACATGTATGTGTTATTACGCGCAGAAGCAAGTCACGCGCTTCAGATGTTACGTAATAAATCAGTTACTTATTATATTTTATTATTATGTATTTATACACAACCATTATTATACACCACAGTGCACTTGTCGGTTCTAAAGTGATTGCGATTCATTATGGCTTAGGAGATAAGGTTGAAAATTAACTTACGAATGCATGTATTGCAATGTTATATAGAAAGATTACGGCGGCGGTTTTTTATGTTACTTAAGTCAAAAAACAATGGTTGAAAATCGGTCGCACGTGGCGGTTGCGGTTACAACGATAATGACAATACCTTCAAAGCGCCATTGTTGTATATACGTTTAATTTTTACTTATGGTAACACGGTAAAATTAATTTAAGATTTATATTCTGATGTGTGGGATATGGCAATTGTAATTAAGTTATAGAACGAGTGTTCTGCCAATATATCTGTACAGATGATGCTATCTGATTGTATCGTTGGTGTTATTTAGCACAATATGTGTTATGTTATGTAATATATCACTCGGCAGTTCGAACGAGCAATTTTTACATTAGGAAAACTTCACAAGCAGCTGAACACGCATCGAATAGGCTCAACACATCCTAAATGAACAATCAACTCCATATTTACTATACATATGGTTTATACTATTCAGTAATCCCCCCTACAACAGGGTAGGTTGGTTCCACGTTAAAGAAAACGCGATGTAGGAGTATTCTCGTACAGCGTGTTACGTATAAATTATGCACGTTTAACTTTTCTCGCTAAAGGTGTTTTTTTCTTATGAAATTGAGAGTAGCTAACGGGCATGCAGTTCACCTGATGTTGAGTGATCACTGCAGCCCATGACAACTATAACCGACTCGATACAGAGCCGTCGTCCTGTTCGAAGTTGGTCACAAGTGCCTTGCTACTCTTGGTCGCCTCATTTATCCAGTGCGTGCCGGCTGCCACACCCTTCAAGCTTAAACACAACTCATAAACTTAATTATTTTTATTTCAATCCTATATTAAAAAGGTTTATTAAAATCTAAGTAAACTAAGAATATTTCAAATACAAACCTTTGCATATGAACTAAAAAAAACTATTAAACGCAATTACATCTACTGTACAAATCATTATAAATTTCACAGTACATAAACTTAATGTGGTAAATGCCCTCGATATATGGGGGAATGCCCGTGGTATGGGGGGGATTGAAATCGCATTATAAGAGTCTGTGTTTGGAGGGATCACTGTACTAACTTCAGGCTTATCTCTTTCCCAAATGGGTTTGACCGTATACTGGTCTCTGAAAATGATTGAAACTGTGAAAATCACCGAAGTCATTGAAAGACCCGTCATTGATCATTAAACTGATTAACCAAACGTACATAAAATACTTAATAATTCTCTTGATTGCAGCAAGTATCTTAAACACTTTTATGAACATAAACAATGAAGTTTCTGGCTTGACAAGAGTTTTTGGTTAAGTTTAAATAATTTGGCTCGATGCATACATTCTAGCTACTTTTGAGTTGTCGCATATCATAATGTACCTACAATTTGTTGATCAATTGGTCCATCCATTCATAACGAAAAAGTAAACAAATCCAATCATTCAAATAAAATAAAGAAAAACACTTTGTCATGCAATTTTAAAATTAATATCTTTATTTTGCTAATGGTCTTTAGTGTTCCTAATGTCTACAAGTGACCATCAAATAACTCCTCGCTTAGTGTCATTTAAAAAATGTCGTGCTACATACGTAATATTCTATTATGCAATCTTGATATTCCATTTGAAGAATTCAATACATTTGTAACGTAATTCACGTGTTCTCACATCTCGTGGAAGATAATAATATAAATTTGTTGCGAAATGGCAAGGAAAATAGCCACATAGCCACGTGACCAGATGCCTGTTCTACCATCATACTTTGCATTGCATACTATTATATATTATGTTGTTTATGTAATATACTATGTTGTATCAGAAGTGACTTGAACAAAAAACAATGATTTACTCGTGACAGTCTAACTTCTATTTACTTCTAATAACGACAATACATTTCCAGAGACATTTTTATTCCTTATCACAAACAGAATAATATCACTATATCTCTATTTGAACGAAAGAACGAAGTTTTATGATAAATTAAACAGAAGTATGTATACAAATACATAGGTACATTCCAAATTGACATGACGTATTATGACGAAGATTAATATTTTAAGCCTAATTCTTTTTCCACTAATTTATCGGCATACTAATCAGATGAACATAACAACTATATATATCCTTAATTATAATTGTTGTATTTTTATTAAAATGCCATATATTTAGCCAATTTTTCATCTTTCATATCTACCCGCTTAGTTCACGCTATGTCTTGTATTATTTCGTTCGTTCTTCAATACTATGTTAAGGCAATAAATATAGTATGTTCTTTGTACTTTATACGTAAGAGTTACTTAATATTGATTAGCGAAGTTACACATAGACACGTATAGGTTATTTTGCACTTATTAAAAAAACAGTCCATTCTTTTTAACATAGTATGTTCAAATGATATTGAATGCAGTGAACATAGTATATGTCGCGTAGTTAGAGATATATTTACAAAGATGACAGCCCTGTCCTGTGGTACCGACTGGTTATGGTCTATATTATTTTTAAATTTCGATTGAGTGCATAGATATTTTGTCTTAAAGAAACTGACATAGACTATTTTATTGTCATGCGGGATGGAGAGTAATTCTTTGTAAAATCCAAGTTGTTGTATCCTGGGCTGGATGAATCCTGGATAGGAGGATATCTATTTTAATCTTGTAGAAGACTAACCTGATTACGCCTACAGTAAAATAAGAACTTTAATACCGCGCAAATTAAAATGAACATAGGAAAGATACATTATTTCAAAACCACAAAGAAGCCTTGAACTATATTTGAATGGATATGTTTTATATGAATTCATATACTCTTAACGTGTTATTTGTATAACTAAAAGCTGCGATGTAATGGCTCGCCCCTTCAAGTTTAATAAGTAACGTTTTTAGTAATCTTGACATAAATAAAAAAGTATAACTGTGTGTACGTAACATACATGATGCAGATATAGTATACTATTATATATTTATATCTAAAGGGGCTGGCTAAAGTTTTTGACTAGAATTTTCATGAAAATCGTCTCTATGACTGTATTAGATGTAGTTGTTCATTTTTGGATATAAATTTATTAATTGTATTGTATATTGTATAAATAGAAACACGAGGCCTGTTCACTGTGTCAAAACACGCCGCTGTGACCGCCGTGGAATCTGCGTAGAAAGATATTCGTTTTTTCACTTAATAATAAAATTAAATTCAATTATTAATATCAGTACCTGTCGTGTGGCGTACGAAATTTCCTTGTTTTTGATTCCCGAACTATCAATGGGTATGGGGGAGAGCGGGCGGCGGCGGCGCAGTGGGCAGCGCCCGTACGACCAAGCGCGTGTAACGGTTCCTTAAGAACTAACGAAACAAATATTTTTGTTGTGACGTGAGTTGTGTTCTCATCTATTCTATAAAATTGTACTTTAATGATTGTATGCTATAGCGTTCTAGCGTTAGAAAAGTTCCTGGGATAAATGAAATATATTTATTTAATATGATAGCTTTACTGTTTGTTTAAAAATTTGTATTTCGTCCGTTGTAAAAAATAATAGATATAATGAAAATTGTATTTTACTCCAGGAACTGTTGGGACGTCCATTCGAAGCGATCCTAATGGCGTAAGTGCGTATTCAGATTAGATTGTGTGACGTATGCGTTCCTCACGTGGCGTGTATATGTTGTCTGTAGGGCTCTGTTTCGGCGGACCGTTCCTTCCTGCGCGACCCACTATCTGACATTGACGTTGTATTGAATTGAATTAAAAAAAATATATTTATAATATTTTTAAGTAAAATATTATTAATACAAAATAATAGTTAAAAATATTTATAAGTTCATTCCATTCATACTTTATGTATAATGTTTAATTTGTTGAAATTAATAACAAGAATCTCGACATAGTATAAAATAATATGGTGACGACCAAGTCTAGAATATATGGGGTAATTCCCTCAAGCCCTCAAGAATAGCCTCCTAGCTGTACGCTCTGAACGGGACGATCATTCTGTTAGAATTTCAAGTTTTAAAAAAAATAATATTTTTTTCCAAATTTAAAAATTTGAAAGTTCTAAGTTTTTTCTGTTTAGTGTTTTTTTAATCAGTATTTCACTCCTGGAGACTCCATTCCCCTCCACTTTAAATATATACTGTAAGTCAATTTTACCAAACGCTTCACAGTATAGTCGAAGTCATATCTGTAACAAATGAATTAGTCCAGTAAAACTGTTCCAATAATAACAATAGAAAATCGATTTATCGAATTATTATTTGCGAGATTAAAGTATATAGATAACAACATATACTCATTAAATAACATATTGGTTTGATATTACTTGCGAATCATTCACGCATTTTAATATTTACAAATAAAATCTGTTATATTGCGTATACCATTGCAATACTATTATAACATATATATATTTTATTTTTTAACACGGCTTACAGAGTGATTACAATTGTTAATAAAATACATAAAGGAAAATTCCTATTTACAAGCCTCTACATTACAAAACTCGAAAAAAATATCTATCAATACAATATAATTACTCTTTATTGTACACTAAAAAGGCAATAGAAAACAAACAAAAACAATCATTCTTACAAAAGGCTGTCTTGTCGCTAAGAGAGCGATCTCTTCCCTACAACCTCTAGTAGGAAACTTGAAGTTAGGGATAGTAAGAATTAGCTGTAACTGCAAATTTTTTTCCCATAATTGATTGTGAGCCGTACAAAAAGCCACTATTGCTTCCAATCACGAAATTATCGCGATCATAAATTGGATTTATAAAGAGGTCTGTTCAATGCTCCGCCGACATGTTGAGGTCAGTCTCGGGTCAGCGCAGGAGGGACAATGTTGCCATTGTTGATGTATAGAAATCTTTATAGAGTTCACTCGTTATGGCCCCTGTATATCGCTGTATACATACTATGTGATGCAGGTACACCACTACTTGTATGTGAATTATTGTGTACATAATATAAATCTATATAATATATGAATACGTTTATAAACCTGTTGTTCCCTGTGTACACTAATGTAGATGTTGTTCTCGCATTCGATGTTGACTGTACATATAAAGTTTGAACATATAAATAAATGTGTAATAATTATTATGTTACATAACTGTTTTTGTTTTATTTTCTTCCAGCGAAATTGTGATATTAGATCTGTTAATACGATTGCAGATGCGATGCTATACTTGAGGCTCAAGTGCGACAGCTCAAGCCATGTGTTCATGTTTGCAAATATTACATTACTATTCAGGTTCCCCCGAGCGAGTACCACCACCACCACACCTATTTCTGTTGTGAAATAGCTCTTGTGAGTCGTGTTTCCGCTTGAAGGGTGTGGCAGCCGGCACGCACACGATAAATGAGGCGACCAACTTAGTCCTCAAGAGTAGCAACGCACTTGTGACCAACTTTAAACAGAACGATGGATCTGTTTAGAGTCAGTTATGGTTGTCATGGGCTGCAGTTGTCTAAGTGACACACATCAGGTGAATTGCATGCCCGTTTGCTATTCTTATTTCGATAAAGAATAAAAAAATCTACTAGTGTAAATCAACAGTTCTGAGTGGTGCTACAGTTTGTAGGGTGTGCGTGGCCGGCACACGGCTATATGAGGCGACGTGGCCTTGGTTACAGATGTCATGAGCTGCAGGTGCAGTAGCCACTTACCACCGCAACTTAAGTCCGTGTGTTACTTCATAACATAGAAATTCGCATTATGCAGTAAGAGTCACGCTTCTATCACAATTTTTTTTTTCTTATGAGATGGCGTCTCGGCTCTTGGCCATTTTGACAATAACAAGTTTAAATTTTACAATTATATAATGATAATATTCAAATGTTGGTGATGCACATTTTAATATAGTTCTTGGCACGAAACAAATTAGAAAAACTCGCCCCACCGCGGGAAACGAACTCGCGACCTCACGTTTCGCAAAGCTGCTCATGAAATCGTCGTCGGTCATCATTCGTATAATTATATTATTATTATAAATTATTTACAATGAAATGCAAAACAAGAACTATTTTTCTTTCTTTCAAAGTTTAATTATTTCTGTAACCGAACAGCGCATCTATTCCAGCATTTAACCAGGACAGCGCGGCAGACAATTTATTCCAGATCTCAGTTCCAGAACACCTGCGGCCGCTCCCCGAGATCTCGATTTAGTTCCAATTTAACCTGACGCTGGAATGGAAAACGCATTAAGAATCGCAGCTGTTCATAATTTTTAAATCACTGCGTTTTTAGGTAAATGCCTTTTGATGAAACACTAGATTGCGCGCCACGCTTTGCTTGCTTTTTTCTAGATTAAAGATGACATATGTCCCTATCTGTTGGGACACCGATCCCGAATATGAGGAATTTGATGATGAACGGTTCTTCAGTAAATACGTGAAAGCGAAACAAACGACCTTCGTGGCCCAGACTGTGATTACCCACTTCGCAAAACGTAGGCTTGCGGGTTCGATTCCCGCGGCGAGACGAATTTTTCTAATCCCTTTCGTGTCTGGATTAACCTAACGGGTGGTAGAACATGAATATGTTCGACTGGAACGGTACCACCGTCTCACCTATTGTGCCGTGAAGCAGTAATGTTCGCACTACTTGTGTTTTGGTGTAAGGGTGTGATAGCCAGCATACGCAGAATACGAGGCGTTCGATGTCCTCAAGAGTAGCACCGCATCTGTAGTTACAGATGTCATGGGCTGCAGTGGCTATTTACCAGCAGGTATACCACACTCCACTCCACTAACACACGCACGTCACACGTAACTCCGTGGAATCTTTAGCGAAATATATTCGGTTTTCTACTTAATAATATATTCGATGCAATTATTGGTACCATTATTAGTATTGATATAAAGTACCTGTAGTGTGGCATTCGGGTTGCGTATAGGGGAACAGTTACCAGTACAAAACTGTTATCAGAACGTATTGATGTACTCTGATCTCGATAGAGGAAAATAAAAATTTGACAGAAACAAATGTTGGGAAAAATCTTGGACCCAACCAGAAGAGAGGACGATAGCTGGAGGGTGACGAAGTACTATAAAATTGATGGCCCAATGGCTGGGCCTAACATTATTGGCGAGACAAAGGCGCAGAGACGTAATTAGCTAGTGCAGCCCATGACATCTGTAATCACAAATGCGGTGCTACTTTAGACGACATTTATTTAAGCTCGAATTAAAATCACTCATTGAGATAAATATTAGACTTTTATACTAAGATTATTGGAAAGGAGTTAATAAATAAATAAACACGTACAGAGTGATTAATATAAATATTGAGGAATTTGTCGCAATCTGTGTGACTTACGCTTATTCAATTTTACAGGTCTTTTTAGCCGTAAAAGTGCAATGTCGTTCTCTACTTTAGGGAGTCCACGATAATC
>DWIE01001143.1:0-11607 GCA_018248235.1 Choaspes benjaminii | reverse complement strand
GGTTATCCGAACTTCGGCGAGCAATGTGACCGAAGAAACGAAGTATTCGGCCAAGGCAATTGAAAGTTATTGATATTGTTATTCATAAAGATTCATATTAAAAAATATAGTTTTTACACCTGATAGATCCATCGCATCCACTTTGCTTATCCTTATCCCCCTAGGGGTGGGGTAAGAGAAGGTAAATTATTTTTCCTCCGCCTAAAAGTTATTTGGACGAGACCACTGCTTTGTTGTTAAGACTTTATAATCAATAATATTAGTACCTATCATGTGGCATACAAAATTTGCCTTTTTTAATTCCCAAACTTCATCAAATCTTTGCTTTAAGTGACTGGTGACATAAGTGTGTAACATGTTGTGTTATAGTGAATAAAGCCCCTGTGTGTTATTTGTGATATTGAGTAATTGAATCATATTCTTTTGCATAACACAACTAGATCAGTATGTCTTAATGTTATATTCATGTAATAAACTAGCAGTCCAGGCCATATATAACCAAGATGACTTCGGTATTATATATTAATATGTGAAGCGAAAACTTTTTTAAGAAAATTAAGCAGACATACAAGAGTTTGAAATTTAGCCCATTTAAGGTTCATATGGAGAAGAAGCACAGAAAACTAATATTTTTATATATAACCTTTTATATATGACCTCTATTTTAACTTAATTTCTTCTTAAATTAGGATTAAAAACATTTGTTGCAGTTGCTTTTTACTGAAGTTATTTAGAGGGTCAGGGGTACTATCACACCTAATTCATAATGCAGCAATGTATGTACCGGTGTGTTTCGATGTAAGTGTAGGCCACACATGCAGGTCACAGGGTATTTTAAATTTCTTGTGGTTGTATCATTTTAATAAATTACGTTATTTATATTTCAAGCGTTCATCAAGGCGGGGTGCCATGAAGCAACAGTGGAGGTGAAAATAAAAAACAGCAGCCCTCAAGCATACAAACATGACACATATGGTGATTCCATAACAGTAGTTCACATGTTCAATCAATCTGGAGGTTCTAGTTACAAAGTGAAATCTCATTCAGGTAGTATTTATGTTATAATTAAATGTCATACAACACAGTGGCACAAACTTATTTTTTTAAATGCTAACTGGAGTAGCAAACGGGTATGCAGTTCACCTGATGATAAGTGACTACTACAGCCCATGACAACCGTAACTGAACCAATCAATCTCTTTGAAGTGTGTTGCTATTCTTGAGAGCTATGTTGGTCGTTTCATCTATCCTCTGCGTGCCGGCTACCACCGGTGTGTGTCACACAAACTTGTAGAAACAGCTTATGCTGGTGTCTCTCGCTATACAGTTAAATTTGTTTTCCAGCTTTTCCAATTATTTATTATTCCAATCAGATGATAGTACAAGATACAGCTTGTAATTTATATAATTGTTTTTTAAAGATTTTGTTAATATGAAATGATAATAAAAACACTTTAATTTTGAGTTGAACAAAAACTCATTTTACTCCATCAGCATCAAATAAATTAGTTTTGTATATTTGTATCGTTTTGACTATAAAAATCCAAAGGGAACTTCATTGTTTAATTGGATTGGTATTGCCTTTGTATTTAGTAGTGCAGTGAAAAAATGTGTTAGTACTACTCATGTGATGGTGTGGGGGGGTGACGCATGGTGTTGTATATTCAATCATTGTTTTCTTTTTTTTTATGATAACTAGAGTAGCAACTGGGCATGCAGTTCATCTGATGGTAAATGACTACCACAGCCCACGACGACCATAACCTAATCAATACAGACCAATAATTCTGTTCGAAGAATGTATCTGTTGGAAATCGATCACAAGTGTGCTGTTTCTCTTGAGGGCGAAGTTGGTCGGCTCATTTATCGTGTGCGTCCCGGCTGCCACACCCTTCAAGCTGAAACACAACTCATAAGCGCTATTTCACAGCAGATTTTCTATTGCAGGTACTGTTATTTCTACAAAGTTCAGCGATGTGAAAGAAATAGTATCCTTTCTCAACATACAAGTGGAGAATCCCATTTGTGTATTGTCTCAGGATGAAGCCACGGTGTTTTTGAAAAATGATCCCAGCAGCATGTACACATTCTTCAGACAAGCGACTAATTTAGACCAGACAGAGAAAAATTACAATAAATCAGTGGAGGATTGTAAAAGGGCTCATGACATCTATGAGGGGAAAATGGATGCGTGCACCATCCTGGAGCGGAAGTACAAGCAGTGCCAGAAAGCGTACGACGCGTGGGAGTCGCTGGAGGACGTGCGGCGCGAGCAGGAGCAGCTGCAGAACGAGTTCCACTGGAGCGAGGTGTGCGCGCTGCAGCGCGCGCTGGCGGGCGCCGAGCAGGCCGCCGCGGGCGCCGCCGCCGCCGCGGACGTCCAGAGCGCGCGCCTGGCGCGCCTGCAGGGCGCCGCCCAGGACCACGACGTGGCGATACAGGAGGCGAGCGGCCGCGCGGAGGCGCTGGAGGCGGGCGCCCGCGAGCGGGAGGCGGCGCTGGCGGCGCAGCGGGCGCAGGTGCGCGCCGCGCTGGAGGCCGAGCGCGCCGCGGCCGCCGAGCTGCGCCGCCGCCGGGACGCCGCCGACCTCGCCGCGCAGGACCTGCGCGAGCTGCAAGACGCCATGAACCTCACCCGGAGCCGCGGCGCGGAGTGGGAGGCGGCGCAGCAGCAGGCGGCGGAGCGCGCGGGGCGCGAGCTGCGCGAGGCGCAGGAGCGGCTGGCCACGCGCCGCCACGAGGCCGAGCAGGCCGCCGCGCACGAGGCGCGCGAGCGGGACGCCGCCGCCCGCGTCGACGCCGACCTGGCCGCCCTCCGACCGACCCTCCAGGAGCTGCAGGAGCAACAAAACGCGTTAAGCAAACGGTCGCATCAGCTCGGCGTTTTTGGCAGCGAGATGGTGCAGCTCTCCAATTATGTGAAAAGTAATTCTGGACTCTTCAGCGCAGAACCCAAGGGGCCGGTTGGCGCCTATATAACAGTGCAGGATGAAAGGTGGGCTAGCGTTATCGAGAATAATATACTCAACAAGGCGAGTCTCACTACATTTTGTGTCAACAATCATGACGATCAACAACTGTTGTTGAATATAATGAGTCAGGTGTACGGGCAGGGGCACAAGCCCAGCGTGACGGTGAGCCGCTTCCTGGGCCGGCGGCACGAGGTGGGCGCGCGGGGCGTGCAGCCGCCCGCCGGGCTGCGCTCCGCGCTGGGCGTGCTGGCCGTCGCGGACCCCGACGTCGCCAACTACCTCATCGACGTGCACGCGCTCGAGGGCGTGCTGCTGGTGCCCGACCACGAGACGGCGCAGCGGCTGACGGACGGGTCGGGGAGCGTGCCGCGGAACCTGCGGTACGCGGTGACGGAGGACGGCACGCAGTACTACCCCGCGCCCAACTACCGGCGCTACGGGGGCGGCGCGGCGCGCGGCGCGCTGCTGCTGGCGGGCGGCGAGCGGCGCGCGGGGCAGGTGGCGGCGCGCCTGCAGGCCGCGCGGCGCGACGAGCGGCGCCTGCGGGACGCGCGCGCCGCGGCGGAGCAGGCCGCCGCGCAGGCCGCCGCGCAGGCCGGCGCGCTCCGCGCCGAGGTGGCCGCGCTGCTGCGCCTGTGCGCCGGCCGGGAGCTGGCCGCCGCCGAGGCGCGCGACGCGCTGCGCCCGCCGCCGCGCGCGCACCTCGACCTCGAGCAGGAGG
Source organism: Choaspes benjaminii (assembly GCA_018248235.1). NCBI lineage: Eukaryota > Metazoa > Arthropoda > Insecta > Lepidoptera > Hesperiidae > Choaspes > Choaspes benjaminii. The sequence continues at coordinate 7,914 of DWIE01001143.1, read as the reverse complement.
AGCGCGAGCTGGCGCAGGCGGCGCGGCAGGCGGAGGCGCGCGCGGCGGAGGCGGCGGCGGCGCAGGCCGGCGCGCGCCAGCTGGCCGAGGAGCGCGCGGCGGAGGCCTCGCGCAGCGACGAGCTGCTCGAGCAGGCCAGGAGCGACCTCTACGAGCTTACGAAGGCCATAGAGCAGCTGCAGCGGGAGGGGCGCGCGCGCGCGCGGGACGTGCGCGAGGCGGAGCTGGCGCTGGCGGAGGGCGCGCGAAAGGCGGAGCGCGCGGCCGCGCCGCTGCCGGCGCAGCGGGCCGAGCTGCGGGAGCTGCGCGACAGCGCGCTGCGCCTCTGCCCGCCCATCGACAGCCCCAGGGACGCGGCGGAGCTGCGCGCGCGGCTGGCGGCGGCGGCGGCGCGGCTGCGCGGGCGCGCGGGCGGCGTGTCGCTGGAGCGCGCGGCGCACGACCTGCACGCGGCGCGCGCGCGCTACCGCGCCGCCTCCGCCTCGCTGCTGCACGTGCGCCAGCTGCTCGACAAGATCAATGATATAGCGAACAAACATTTGAAGTTCTGCTACACTGTGCAAAATGCTATTGCTCGACAAGTACAGTACTCTTTTCAGCAAGTTCTGAATATAAAAAATTTCGAGGGCCACGTGGCGGTGGACTTCGCGGCCGGCGCGCTGCGGCTGGCGTGCGCGCGCGCGGGCGCGGGCCGCGGCGCGGCGGCCGGCCTGTCGGGCGGCGAGCGCTCCTACGCGCAGGTGGCGCTGCTGCTGGCGCTGTGGCAGTGCGTGCGCCTGCCCTTCTGCTTCCTCGACGAGTTCAGCGTCTTCATGGACAGTGAATATCAAAAAGAAATGTTGGACCAGTTGATCGACCACGCGCAGAAACATCCCTACCGGCAATTCGCGTTCTTCACACCGCTGGACATCTCCTCGCAGGCGCACAAATCCATCAATGTATTGAGCATGACAAGTGAAGAGCAGTAGGCAGTGGCATTATGGATATCCTTAATACATAATCTAGTAAAGATTTTGGTGATATATATTTTTATATGATTGTAAAATGTATGTTTTGAAATAAAACCAAATGTAATGAACACCATTTATTTATTTTAATACAATCGCCATTTATTGCACAGGTGACGACGTATCGGTGTACAATCTATGGCCTCCTCCAACTCTGAGATCACATGCACCTCACATATCGAAATATAATTGAAATTATGTCTACAAAATAATTAGTTTCTTATATTAGTTTGAAATAAATCGATATAAAATTAACTTAAAGCCTACAAGAGCAACTTTATTCTTTAATGAATATAAAGGTTATATTATTTATTATTTAGATATAAAGTAACAAGTCTGTAATCTTATTTATAAGGCAAATAGATCGCCTTGGGAGATAAGCGTAATCGTTCAACTTAATTCTACGGCCAATTCACTAACGTGAAGGTGATGTGTCCTGACATTCGCGTTACAAGCGTACACCGTATAACCCATTCCAACAACCATAGCTAACAATTGACATGGTTAATAATACATATTTTATTCTCAACCAAAATACATTAAGTAGATATTTTTTACAAACGGTTCTGTTTTTTTCATTTGCACCAAATATAACAAACTTATTTTTCCTAAATTACTAAATTAAAATTACCTACTGGGTTTCCGATTCTAATGAGTTCTTTTTTGTGTTTTACAAAACTAAGCAGTAGCTAAAGGAAACATTATTAAGAAGATGCAAGCATAACTCATTACCAAGTCCAGAATGGTAGATCAGTAACTTATGGATCTGATCCAATTTAAAAACTGAACATTTTCGCATGTCAATATGAATACAATTTATCGCTACCAAAAATCCATTGCGATTCTGTATCGTCCGTAGCAGTCTTTGGCTAAAACAATGTTAAACACTCTGTAATAAGTCAAATTTCACTTGTAAAGGAATAAAGTAAATCAAATATTTCGATCAGTCTCGTGAACATCATGTAGTAATTATTATGTAAGCAATAAATTATAATTTACCATTTTATTTACATTCGTTACTACCAATAATTTTATTAAGATTCTATTAAAGCAAATTAACAACTACACAAAAAAGCGTAAATAAGTTTCAATGGATTTGTGTTAATTCCGCTAATGAACTTCATGAATTCTCACACCACATACAACAATTATTATACTTAAATGTGATCCACAACTTAGTGTAACTGTACAAATTAAAACTACAATCTTAAAAGTTATTTTAGTACAGAAAAAATAACACAACTTGAATATTTTCAGAACTATACTATTTTTACAAAAAATCAATTACTAGAAGTTGATTTAAATTGCATTATATGGAAAACTGCACATTGAAAATGTAGCAATTACAACTAGGAGTCACTAGATATGAATGCAACAGTAGCATAGGATAATTATTACAAGGTTTCTTACATAAACTGGAATGTTTACGATTATGCTAAAGTCCCTTCATTCAAAATTCAAGAGTAATCAAACACACATGCACACACGTCTGGGCCGTCTGGAAAATATGTGTTTGAAAAAAAAAAAAATTATACACATGTACAAGCAAGGACGAGGTCCTTAAAATCTTGTAGCCACTGATGATGAAAGTACACTTTATTATCAAAGTTTATAAAATTGTTCCATTATGTAACTATCACAACACAAAAGAGAAAATAAAGTTACAATAACTGCGGGCTAATTGGCAATTTAAAAAACCTGATAAAATAGATCTTGTAACGTCACCTCGAAAATTGATATTAGTGACACACATCAAAAATAGTCTGTTAGGGTTTTAGTGTATTAGAAAGAGTTAGAAAGCTGACACTCAACTTAGTTCCGTATTATTTATTAGGGTTAGTAGATTTTCCGAGGTGCTTACTGTAGGTTTTAAATTATCCATTTACCATTTATTTTTAATTGTAAACAATTCAAATGAAGATAGCATCAACTGTGTTTAAATGGTATAACAAAGATGGTATCAAATGTATTCAAGAGGTCTTATGTTATTCAACCATTTAAGATGTCCATTATAACGGGACAATGCCACCAAACATACATACATGCACTTCTTATACTACCCAATGTTATATATTACTTCTAAGATCTTTACTCTTCCACAAATTGCCTCGTAAATAAGACGTCATTTATACATGCAGTGAATAAATCGTCGAAAATCAGATGTAATAAATGACTAACATGTAAACAAAATATTCATTCTCTAGGGCACACGTGGATGCCAAAAGCATCGCAATAATTATGTACAATATAAAAATAAATACGAACCGTAAGTGAACTATGGATACTGATATAATTATAATATATAATAGTTTTTTGTTCATATAAACGACTTGTACAGAACAGACTTCTGTAGTATTAGCAAAATTGAGCTAGTTACTTCGTAAGTAATTGTCTGCGCATCGGGATATTTCGGTCAGACTGAAATAACGCGCCGCACTCCTCAATTTTTATAGCATAAGCGCATAAAATCAGGGCTAATACTTATTACATTAATTCATTTGTATAAGCGTCACACTTAACCGCAAACTTAATATGTGTCTGCGTACATGTCCTGTTGTTATCCTACATTGTATTGCAGTATAACGTTGTCCTTGCAGCTTTCATTACAACAAACCATTATCTCGAAGCATAGGATTTGTAGAAAACTAGTACCTAGGTCATCAAACCCAAAAACACACTGAAATTAAATGTGAATTGATCAAAGACTACCACATTTGTTGTACAGCTCTAGTATTTGTATTTTGAATGAATGGACGCGTCATTTCAGGCAGAGTACCTAAAAATAATAAACAATACACCTGGTAGTAAAGAACAAGAAACATTTTCCATACCAGCGACCATAGTTCTGTGCATTCAAACTATATATAAATCAGGCTATATATTAATGTATATACAGTTGAAACGGGCACAATACACCCATTTATCCTTGTAACACATAAATTGTTGTCAGAATAGCTTCTACTTTATTAATGACTCACGGAAATCTTCAAGTTAAATTGTCATCGAGCGATCCGAGTGATCGGTAGTGTTTTTATATTAATGTCTTGGGCTATCTCTAATAAAATCGAGTCATAGATAGTATAAATAAACTAGCAGCAAAATTATATACATCTAGTTCAACTATAAAAGTCCGGTAGATTACAGAGAAATATTAAGAAAACAAAAAAATGTACTGTTTTCCACTATCAGGGAACATAGGAACACATAGGAAGTCAACCAACACACGAGGAGTGCGGAAGCCATTCATAACATAGCTCTCTACTATATTCGTGCTTGCCGAGCACGTACTGTACGATATTATTAATACTAATCAGATTGTAAATATGTGAACAATGTAGCACTGCTCATCAGTGACTGACACATTTGTTTTACGTGACCGTCGTCTGTGGTCGCCGGTAACGCAAAAGCAATTCCGAACCTCATTTGAACTAGTGGTCCACTACACAATCAACTGTAGTCTTTTATGCACCACTCTCTCGCCTGCGCCGTCAATTCAGTCGCCACTGAGTCCGATCGTCGATGCGATAAAACATAGCAGCACTAATAAAATGTACACCGAATGAACCGGTGACGAAGCGTACGGGTCCGTAACCGTTCCGCATCCGCTCGTTACGCGTCCGCGAGGAAGCGCGCGTCTTGGCGCGAGGAGGGCGTCTTGGTGGCCGGCGTCTTGGGGCTCTTGTGGTCGGACTGCGGCGGCGTCGGCGGGAACACGTGCAGCGCCTCGCCCGCCTCGCCCTCCGCCTCGCCTGCCGCCTCGCCCGCCGCCTCGCCCGACTGCTCCGCCAGCTGCTGGTACACTTTATCGAACATGTCCAGCGTGACGTTGTGCGCCTGGATGCGGTGGCTCTCGTCCACGTTGAGGTCGGGGCAGATGGCGCGCAGGCCGGCGGCGCGCTGCACGTGCTCGCCGTCCCCGCCGCGCACGGCGCGCACGCCGCCCGCCGCCGCCACGGCGCGCGCGAAGGGCCGCAGCCACGCGCGGCAGCCCGCCAGCGCCTCGCGCGCGAACCCGGAGACCCTGAGGGCGAGGTCCTCGGAGAAGCAGTGCGCGATGGCGGCGGCGGCCACCGCGCTGTACGCGAAGCGGTTGACGTCCACGTGCAGCACGGCGAGGTCCACCAGCTGGCCGCACACCGCGAACTCCAGCGAGGAGTACTGCGGGAACACGAACGTGTACCCTCGCAGCGCGTTGGCGCCCACGTCGCTCTCGCTCACCAGCCGCCGCGCGGCACTCCTGCCCTCGCTCGCCAGCTGCATGTATATATTCAGCCAGCTGTTTATCGTGATCGGCGTTATGCTCCACGAGAGAATCTTCAGTATGAGTAGCTCCTCCAACAGTATCTCCTCCGTGGTGCACGCTCCGTCTGTTACGTACGCGAATTCACCTATCTTCGGCGGGTACACTTCTTCTACTTTAGCCGCTATAAAAAGGCATGTTATACCTGTAATCGAAACAAACGACATGTGGTGGTGAAAAAGCGTGCTATACGTAGGTAACTACGTACTACGTAACACATACGTGACCAATATCCGAGAGCTGAAGGGTGTACAAAATGAACTTGCCTATTAGTTGCAGCCTTCCCTTCTGCACGTCGTCAGTATTGGACAGGTACCGGTCAACGTAGTCCACCGTGAGGTGGAACGTCTCTCTGTGCAGCTTGTATACTTCGCACACCTGTGTACAAACACGACACTCAGACACTCGATACTGACTTCGCTTTTCACGCTGACTGCAATTTCTCTCGACTCTCCTATAAAGTGAGATCTCATCCAAATTGCAGTTAACGATTTGTCCATTACTGGAGAAAACAGAAACTATCGTTCTTCCTTATTTACCCAAAATAAATGTTATTCATTTTTATAATTTTCTATTCTATTTATCCAGGTTACAGAAATATATTCCTGGCATAGGCATAGACATATATAAGGCATCCAAAGACACAGGTACATCCTATATATACTCGAAAAGTCTGTGTTAGTGAAACAATTATTGCGATCGTATTAGGAGTTTTAGTGACTACCCCTTATATCTAAACTTACTTACTAAATTTACCCCTATTATAATATTAGAGTACATTGCGCGACTGCAGAGAAAGAGGTCTCGGATTCCATTTAAAGATCAGGCAAGCAATGTTACTTACTCGGTTCTTATATTGTACAATACCAATCTTAGTAAATAACCCGGAGTTTTAAGAAAAATACTGTTGTTTATAATCGACAATAACAGAAGTACAACAATAATTAAATATGTGTTCCCAAGTGCTTCCCCCCGGATGTACATGTGGTTTGCACTATCTCGCAGCTCTACACAGGGTACGAGTTAGACATTTTATAAATACGTTATTCATTATAAACATAACTCGGTGTGACATATTTTACCTAAAGGTCAAATTGTCACCTTTACTGAAATCAGTATCTCACACAAAATGTTTTTTTAAAAATGAAAACTAGAGTAGCGAAGAGGCATGCTTTGCATGCATTTGATGTTAAATGACTACTACAGCCCATGGCAGTTGTAACCGAATCAATACAGACCTATTGATCTGTTTGAAATAGGTCACAAGTGCGTAGCTACACTTGAGGGCGCAATTGGTCGCCTCATTTATCGTGTGCGTGCCGGCTGCCACACCCTTTAAGGTGAAACAACTCATAAGAGCTATTTCACAGCAGAAATAGGTGTGGTGGTGGTACTTATCCGGGCGAATCTGGATAGATTCTACCATCGATAATAAAGGTTCTATGTAGTAAGGACGGAGCCATTATCATTTACCGGGTGTGTTTCCCAAATCGGGCTACTAACTGAACACTATTGTTTCACGGCACAAATGGGTGTGACGGTGGTACCGACCCCGTTGAACATATTCATATTCTACCACCCGTTAGATTATTCCAGACACGAAACAAATTACAAAAATTGTCTCGCCGCGGGAATCGCACCAGCGACCTCGCATTTTGCAAAGCGGCTCATCACCGTCTGCACCAAGGAGGTCGTCTATTACATAATGAAACATTAGAATATAAGGCAAAATTCTGATATACTGTATAAGTTGAACACGAGACATCACCTGAGTCGCATTCAAGTTTGCCCGAGCCAGTTCTACCATCATACCTATTTCTGCGTGAAGCAACACTTGGTTCGAGTTTTAATTTGCAAAGTGGTACAGAAGGTGGTAAAAGTAAGACTAATACCTAATCCCTCAGGAGGAGCAAAACGTAGGTAGCCAACTTCAAACAGGACTATGCATTTATTGGAGAACCGAATACACGTTTGTTTCTATAATTTCTGCAAAAGATATATTGTCAAATACACTGGTAACACGACCAAGGGCGCCCAGGATTACTGTAGCTACCAAATAGGACGGCCTCGCTACGTACTTACTACGCAGACCGCTACGTGGCAGAAAAGATTCGTAGCACAGACTAAACAAGCACTTTACATTTAAATTCCTGTTGGAGGTATAACCTTTGTATTTGTTTGTTTGTTTATATATGAAAAGATGTGATAGCATATGCAAAACACGAGGCGTTCGATCTTTGAGGAATAGCACTGCTTCTGTGGACTTTGTTACAGATGTCATGTCACTGCAAGTGCTACTCCATAACATAAAAAAATGTTTGATTATATATATATATATATATATAATATCGTAATCCGCGATGATCCTCAGTCGACAACTCTCCGTTGAAGAAGTCTCTAGGTTAGCTGATGATAAATAATTATTGTTGTTTTTCGTCACCTTACTTGTATTACCTAATAAATAGATTTCCACTTAGATAATGCGTCGTCTGGCTTGCCTTTCATAATACAATTAGCCGACTTATCTATATACGTGAAGCGAAAACTTTGTACAACTTTTTAAGAAAATTAAGCAGATATATGAGTGACATTAGGCGCAGTTAAAGT
>DWIE01001142.1:0-11610 GCA_018248235.1 Choaspes benjaminii | reverse complement strand
AAGTAAATGTTGTATCACGCAAAGGATCACCTAACCGTTATATTTGAACAAAGCGACCCTCACATAGTCTTCTGTAAAGAGACAGTAACCCTGTCACACGAATTGAATCTATACGACTAACGCGTATTTGGAATTATCTTAGGGACATAAAGGACAAAGGTTCACAGACATTCCTCAAATGTTTTTTTAACGTGAAATGGGTCTAAGGATAAATTGATAAAGAGATACAATACAAAATTCGCGTTGGAAACAATTCTGTCTCCAAGAATCCGTTTTAGGTCTTTGTCTCCATCATTTCCTTCTGTTATTGAATCGCTATTATTCGTTTCTGGATAATAAAAGTAAAGGTTGTCTACGTTATTCCGAATTACTATTTTTCTTGATAACAGACCGAAATAATTTGTCTTTATAATAAAATAGTATTATTGTGCTAGCCTGCCGATTTATTTACAATAATTGAAATTATCACAGTAGTGAACACGCAAGTTTATAAACACACATTTTACAAGCAATAAGATAACAGATCAGATACACGATAAGTTTTAACATGTCCGAATTTTATTTTGAACGTACGTACGTATCTAAATATATATGTTTTAAATAGAGGAAAATTTTAAATCTATTATATTTGTAATATTAAAACAACCAATATCGATATTTTATAAGATTAATTAGTCATCATTTTTATTATTTATTTAGAAAATTTACCTTTTTTATGTTATGAAGTAGCACACGGGCTTGCAGTCTACATGCTGGTAAGTAGCTACTGCAGCCCATGACTTCTGTAATCACAGATGCGGTGCTTGCTACCCTTGAGGACATAGATCGAAAACCTCGTGTTCTGCGTATGCTGACTATCATACCCTTTCACCGAAACACAAATAGTGCGAACACTACTGTTTCACGGCACAAATAGGTGTGACGGTGGTATATTCATGTTCTACCACCCGTAAGGTTATTCCAGACACGAACCAAATCTGCGCCACGGAGGTCGTCAAAAGACAAATAAGTATAAAAATATAACGATACAATCTCAAGGATGTTACGGATAACTTCCTCCACATAACAGTTAATAGGGTCATATCAGCATAAAACTAACTGAGGCTTAAATAAACTTCATTATCTGCTTTTTTATCGATCAAATGTCTAAGGTGTTTACTTGTTGTATAGTATTACTAATCTGCCCTTACGACGTAATATATTAAAAACGTGCTCGCACGCCTTACGAGGCGAGAGTAGGCCGTGCCCTCACTCAGTCTGATTTCACTTCCTTTTAATGTAATTTGAGAGGAACGTACTTTAGCAACGTACTAAAGCATCTACTTTCCTCTGCCTACCTAATACTGTTATTAAACAAAACTGGAAATATTCACTCAAATGATTTGGTATATATATAATTTTTTTCAATAATATTAACGCAAATTCAAACAAATTCATCATATTTTTTGCATTCAGAGAACGGAGAATGCTTTAAAATTATTCGACAGACTTAGGAATTCAAGTGGTGGCTTACCAAGTTCAAGAATAGCTACTTCGGAACAATTCGAGGTGAAGTTCGCGTCTCAAACCGACGTTTGAACTGGCCCAATATACTCACTTTACCGTAGAAGCACCATTACTAACCATTGAAATACTTTCATCAATGAGGTAATTGCTTCCAAGACTTAAAATAGAAAGCACGCAATCTGCTACATTTTGTAAATGGATCTATCTTGTCCGCCATTTAATTTAAGAAAAGTGCTTTCCGGCAATTTAAAATTGTATCTGTCATTTTTGTTTCGATATAGCTATCTTGAAACGTTCTTACTATTTTTACGTAGCACTAAAACGAGAGCGTCTATTGGTAACTTCATTTAGTCGAAGATGCGATGCACCAGCATAAAATATAAATCTATGTTACTGATACATTTAAGGCTGGATCGTATCGGATGGAAACGGTAAGAGTATAAAACATCTACAGTGGCATTTTCCTATATGGCATAACAAATTCCATGCTTACGTCGACAGTTACACTAAACTCTAATTGGTAAAGTTAGGGAATTGAAAAAAGAAAATTATAAATGCCACACGACAGGACACATACACAATAATAGTGGGTATTAATGATAAATCATAATTTATTATTAAGTAAAAAACCTGATATTTCTTTCGTTGACTCCATGAAATTGAAAGACACTTGCGTGGTTTGACTTAGAGAAACAGGCGACAGGGTAAATATGAAAGAAACAAAAACATAACGCACATCTGTATTTACCCGAAGGTGTAGACAGAGGTGAATATCACCCACGTTTCGCCAGTTATGATTAAGATCCCATGTAATTAGATGGCACGCCTATTGCCATTTACGGGGCATGTTTTTAAACTCCGGGCTACTTACTGAGATTTTTCTAGTCAGAAAAAACACGATAGCACTTTGCCCGACCTGGGAATCGAAGCCCGGACACCGCGCTCGGCAGTCGCCTTTGCACCTACAGAGCTAAGGCAGTTGAAGTTGAACAAACAGAGAGAAGTTGTCTTATATATTTGATATCGTTGTGTCCTGACTGGATTATGGGCACTTCCTTTTCACTATAAAATGAGCATAGCAGGTCTACTCGAGTGGAACTGTGTTAACTAATCAAGATTTTAACTCGAAGTTGCACAAATTGGACTTTAAATAAAGATTTCCTTTCCCCCACTTCAGTAGTCAAGTTTATCGGCTGAACTAACGATATGTACTAACTACATATATATTTGTACTAGTGCCTAGTAGTTTTTTAATTTTTTATGTCCTGAAGTAGCACACGGGCTTGCAGTCTAATTACCTGATGGTAAATAGCTACTGTAGTCTATGACATCTGTTACCTCAGATGTGGTGCTACTTCTGAGGACATAAATCGAACGCCTCGTGTTTTGCGCATGCTGGCTATCACACCCTTAAACCGAAACTCGAGTATTGCGAACACGACTGTTTCACGTTATTGAAATAGGTGTGACGGTGGTACCGACCCCGTCGAATATTCATGTTCTACCACCCGTTAAGTAGAAAAAGTAACTACGTTATTCGGATGGCTGTTTCTCAGCTTATGAGGTAAGAGAGACACGGTGATGTTCCCTCTCATAACACGTACAAAGTAAAGAACGTCAAGTTTTATAGCAGGGACATAAATCCGTGGCAGAGTAGTAATGCCACATAACGAATCGATATTGTATCGAAAGTATCGACAGAACAATGGCCCAGTTTAAGAAATAAATTGGAATGTGTGTTGGAAAGTTGTTTTCTTCGGATCCTCCGGACTTCGCAGACATTGTTTCAATACTTTATGCCCGGCAAGACGACGGTACACTTGTTTTCAAGTAACAATTTATTGTTTGCCTTCATCGCTCTCGAACAAAAACTTTTGTCTCTTACATAAACTATTTGCGCTTTATACGACTTCTTGAAGGTGAATAGATGGAATGAAAACACAAAAACAAATATTTTATAGATACTTAAATTTGTCTCGTTTATTTATCTTATTGGTATGCAATTCTTTCAAAGGAAATTGTAAAAAGCTAATGAAAGTTTGAGTAGCAATCGAGCATGAAGTTCATCTGATGTTAAGTTACCAATGCAGCCCATGACAACCGTAACCGACTCTAAATAGAGACATCGTTCTGTTCGAAGTCGGTAAAAAGTACGTTGTTCCTTTTGAGAGCTAAGTTAGTCGCCTCATGTATCCTGTCTGTCCCACCTGTCACATCCATCAAGCTAAAGCACAGCTCATAAGAGCTATATCACAGCAGAACTAGGTACGCTGGGTATTCACCCGGGCGAACCTGGATGGCTTGTTTTAGCAAATGTAATAAAAACAGTATAAATAACGTGAAAATAGCTTAATGAAAATAGTGAACTGTTACTTTAATGATAAACCATGAAACATTCCAAACTTCCAACCGATACAGTACATTTGTACTCATTTTATAGTAAATAAGGGCCAAAACCAATTGTACGCAAATTTTAAACATCTGATTGCTAATGGAATCGAACCGTAAAATATTGTAAGTAAGCAATTCAAATTAACGAAGGGAAATGGTCCGTTACCGACAACCCTTTGGATACGACCTAATTATCAGCTTTATCTTTAAATGTTTTAAGGGACCTCAAAAATTGTTTTATATAAAGAGCATCTTAAGAATCATGCTTTATTTATTGTATTATATAAATAAATTGGGTACGATCTATTTGTCGATCTGTCCGTCTGTGTATGTCTTTTTTTTGGAAAACTTAACCAATTTTAACGAGACCTTCAGAAGCAGATAGTAAACTCTATATGAAATGATAAACAGTACTTTAAGATTGTTGAGAAATTAAAATAAAAATCTTTAAATTTTGGGACACTTTTATTTGATCCAAAGGTAACGAACCTCATTCCAACTTAAAAAATAATTGATTTAAAATTAAATATTCATATCTGTAGTATTAAACAGAGAACTATAGTCGATTTTTTGAATTTATAATACTTTCCTCGTTTACTTGCCTAAATTAAGAAAACTTCACCTTCAAATCCAACGGGTGTCTAAGAAAGTTTTAATGAAATTTCATATTTCGCGGCATTAAATCTCGTCGCATTGACCGCGTCACCTAATAACGACTTGGGAAAGGGCTTACAATTTAATATCATTACTGTTGAAAGGTTCCGCCCATAACTTTTCCACAGATCCCTCTTGACACCTAGCATTAGCGATAACAACGCCAATAACGATCAATTTATATTTGTCTGTCGATACGCCGCGATGTCAAAGCTATAACACTGTAATGTATTAGAAACTGTCATTTATTTTTGTCCACATAAAGTTATATTTATTTCCTTTATAAGTAATATTAAGAGCGCTTTGCCAGGGGCTTAGCTCGCGTTATATTAACTTTCATCTGTATCGTCACCACCTCAGGGGTTGAAAACTCTTTGCTCTCATCGTTTTATTATCTTAGAAATTAATATTTTTAAATATTTCCAATGAAGTATTACAAGTTTGATTAGGTTGTATAAATATCATTAAAATAACAAAGTCATTCTTTCGATCATAAATTTTAATGCTAGACCCACACACACGCAGTGTATTAATAGATATTTTTACACTTAAAAATTCAAAAATGTCAATTAGTCCCTTCTTCAACGTGACATTAAACTAGTCTGATACAGAAGCTTCGAAAGTAATTATGATATCGAAGCTTTTAAAGGAACCTCCATCATATATTTATATTTACATGGAATGTACAACTGCGAAAAAATATAGAACCACTTCCACGTATCTTCGATCTATTCACCGCTTATCTATTTACCATTCATCGCCATTAATCCATCCACTCATTCATGAGGGGCTATCAGTGCTCATCAATCAATTCATCAATAGATATTTTCTCCATCGAAGTGCAATATCAGCAATCCATTATTACCTATACACCCATTTTCACATTTCGTTCGATTCTACATAGCGTGATCTGTATCAATTTTGGTTCTGTCCGAGAACAGTACAATGAAACAACGGTGTATTTTTTATGTTATGAAGACTACTTCATGTACTATCATCAGCTTGTCGTGACGGCGATAAGCCATGCTACTACATAATATTAAAAAAGTTATCTGTAATAAGAATTCCGTGCATATGCATGAACTTGCATGTAGCCAGCACATCACACCTGTATACTGAGACAGTACTGTAATTTTCTGTTTTGCTTAACAAGTGAGTGTGACGCTGGTACTCAGTCTGACGCGGTCAAACACTGAAGTTATTAGAAATACGAAAGAAACTAGAAATATATCTCGCCGCGGGAATCGAACCTTACATTTCATAGATCACTGTTGATCCGATCACCACCTTGTAGATGGCAAGTTGCTAGGTACTATTTTTTATCTCAATAATTATCTCTCGAAATGGTCATTACCTTTTCATTCCCACTTTTTATAAAAATCCATCTTATAAATTACGTAACATTCATAACGAAGCTGAAATACCTTCTTTTGTTTCACTCCATTGTGCTATGAACGAAGATAAAAGACAAGCGAAACCTCAGCCGACTAGCGAAGATAAAACTACTGAGAAGTTGAATTAAAATTCATACCTTTCTGTTTAAATTACTTTTCAAAGCTGAGAAGCTGTGCATCAGTCCGCTAAGCGATATTGAATATAAATGAAATGAATGCTTACGAAATGGAAGCTGCATTATTGTTTACTAAGAAAATACTCTGAAAGTCTGCATTAAGTTCATGCGAGAAGTGCATGAAGAGTTAATAAAAGTTGGAAAGTTATTTTGCCGTATATTTTTGTTCGGAATTTGTTATAAGGAAGTGGTGATATAAATAATATTGGAAAGTTATTAAAAGTCTCAATTTGGCAGAGAAAGTAAACAAACAATGTGTTACAAGTAAAGTATCTCATATATCTAAATATTGAACAAAAGCCCATGTTGCGTATACTGCAGATAACTGGCCTTCGGCATCCATTTCGCTCAAACTCATATAAACTGAATCGCTTAGCTTTTACACAATAAGGTTCAGAATTCTGTCAAAGGAACTCATGCAGTAGGCGAATCCAATTGGTAACCAGCCGTTAGTGTAGTGCCGCTTGCGATAAAGCCTCGATAAGCTCTAACAACAACACAGAATCCAAAAAAAATCAGAAACAGCAAGCACGTATGAAACATGATGTCATGAACAGTATTTAAGATGGTGCCATGATGGTGGTGATGTATAACATTGTATTGTATCTTGTTTTATTATAACTGTACTTGTGGTTTCGACAGATCTACATTTGTGTATATATACGAGTATAAGAATTACTGAAATTAGGTCATCAGTTTCTAAAAAACACCAATTATAAATAAAACTTATAAACTGTACTTCTTTATAATATTATTGAGGACAAGACTTGTATTTTATTTCAAACAGTTTTCTGAAATGTATATATATAGGTAATAATAAAGAAATAAATCATGCATTTTAGTTCCTTTAAAATTTATTAATCGTTGCTGTCCCAGCAATATTGCGAAGGTGTAAACCAACGACTTAACAAATTTACTTTCATTTTGGCTTCAGCGTGAGCCGTACGTAAGTCCTTTTATATGGCATGAAGTAACACAAGAGCTCACAGCCTACCTGATGGTAAGTTAGTCACTTAGAGTAGTCACGCTAGTGTAGGCTCTAGCCCGTAATATCTGTAACCAAAACATAGATGCGGTGTTACACCGGAAGTCAAAGATCGAACACCTCGTGTGCTGCTTTTGATGGTTATCACAAGCATAGATCGAAACAAATATACACACCACTGTTTCACGACACAACTCGGTCTAATTTTGGTGCCTACCCAGTTAAACATGAAACATCTACTAGTGAAGTAAGTCTACGTTGTGTCTGTTTTTTCGCGTGTTCGTTGGCTCTCGATAACGTTGGAATTTTGCCGCGCGCTTTTGATCGACCGTGGAAAGCTCTAGCAATGTTTTATCTCGAGTATTTGCTTTAAAATATCAATTTTATGATTGTTTCTCGATTAAAATTTCTTAAGTATTTTAAGAGGTGCTTAAACATTTAGGAATGAGGAGTTTATTAGCTAAAAAGAGCTAGACTAAAAAGACAAAAGATACATCATTGTATTTTTTCTCATTCTTTAGAAGCTGTTTACAGCTCGACAGATTTTGATGGAGCTTTTTATATATACTCACGAGAACAACTAGAAGGTTCGTAGTTATATACCAAGGTAGTGCAGTTTCGAGGTTTGTATTTTTATTCATTTTCCTTTTAAGTATACTGAGCCACAGCTGCGCGTGGCCAGTCAGTAATATGTATTAAAAAAATATGTATGCATAATATATAAATGATGATAATACTAATTTGATAAATTTGATGATGACAATATTTCTTTAGCTCAAATATTACTTCTTAACTTCGAAATATTAAGTCTTGAAACCATGACACAGTTGTAACACTTATCTATGACCTGTTTGCATAAATGTTTGACATTAGAATCTTTATGATTTTGTTAAGAAGCTTTGAAAATTAAATGTTCAGATAATAGTCTCAATCTAACATGAATCTCTAACTAAATGAATAAGAAGTACTTACCTATACACCCGCA
The DNA here is from genome assembly GCA_018248235.1 of Choaspes benjaminii. Taxonomy (NCBI): domain Eukaryota; kingdom Metazoa; phylum Arthropoda; class Insecta; order Lepidoptera; family Hesperiidae; genus Choaspes; species Choaspes benjaminii. Next base: position 3,519 of record DWIE01001142.1, on the reverse strand, counting down.
GCATCTCCGTATCATGCAACGAATTGAAAAGTCGTTCAGTGCTAAACGCCGAGTGGTCAAACCAAGAGAATAGCGCTTGCAACTCTCTGAGAAGCAAATCGGTCGTCATGCCATGAAGCACGAACTCGACTCGACGGAGTCTTTTGTTCGAATGTGGGCCACTTGACGACTGCGTTGCGACAGGTTACGACCGCTGGGAGATGATGTAGTCGTTCACGTAATTGGGTTTACTATTGTACAGTTACGTCCAGAAGATATTACACGTTTTTGAGAGCATTTCGCCAATTACGCCCGGAAGAGATATGCTGTTAGAGCATTACGCAGATACCATATGCCTCTCTGAGTCGGAACTTTGTGTCTGACTTAATAAAAGCTTTGAAGTTACTTGGAAAGCTTCTAGAGTCTAATTGGTCGTTACTGTCTAGCTAGAAAACTGCTCTAAGACTTTTATTTATAACGTTAAGTCGTCATGGACCTATCACCTGGATTAGGTAAATTAATAATTACTTTATGTAATGCATCTATATATCATGTGCTTTTTGTTAAACAAGCGATCAACGATACGCGATGCATGTTGCCAGGCTTTCATTTATAAACCACGCAAGTTGGTTGTCATAATCACTTCATCATTATATCTTCTCTTTCTTTTCTAACTCTTTTCTAATCTTCCTAACCAGAACTTTCATAAAATACCTCATACTATAAATACTTTCTCATATAAGCATTATTAATAATGTAAGGTGTCACTTCCAATTAAACAAATCTCTCGTCCGTTCCCCTAGATCCCGTTTCTAAGTCCTATTAAATGAACGCGGCACCATGGTTCACGAGCCGCCATAAATCATCGCGGAGAACCGTCACACATAATGCGAGCTACTTACTTAACTTACTCGGCAATAAAAGAACTTAGACGTTTATTATAGTAACAGATATTAAATTATTCCTTCCATGACGTCGTATTCTCAAGCGGCTCTATTCCAACAAATTACATAAACCGAACGTATCAAGTTTAGGACTAACTAACGACTCAGTTATTATGGTGCAGATCAAAAGAGACCGTCAGAAAAAGTCTATTCTAATAATTTTGATACCTTTTTCAATTCACTCTGTCCATTTAATAATAATTCTACAATCTCAAAAGTTATTTCGTTTATTACACGTCGCGTTCTATATTTTGAGACGACTTGCAAATTTTAAAACACAATACAAACAAAAATATGTTCAGTGAAATGTGGGATGGCGATTAGTTTCAGCCTTGAAATTTAGTTGAAACAATATGCCTGTCTGAAATAATGTAGTTCTCCTGAGAGAGATGAGCAATAAGCACTTAGGGAAACCCGATACAACCTCTTAGTATGATTAAGTAGGTACATGAATATTTCATTATAATATTGCTTACACTCAAGGAACAAATTGCTTACTCCGTATTATAAGATGAAATATGAACCTTGCTTACTTTATTCGATTCAAATGTGAGGAAATTTCTAGAATGGTACGAGTATACTTTAGGGCTACCGTGCCTTTTTAATGCAATCTACACGGTGTTAAACTACGCATATTAGACACCTAAAAGGTTTTTGAATTATAAAACTACTTCGGAAAAGTGGGGTTTTAGGTGTACGGGAAATCTGATATTATATTTGCACCTCGTTAATTGTAATCGTTATGTTGCATTCTTTTTGTCGAGTTATTAAATTAAAATCAAAATATAAGCAGCATCTGATGGTAAATAGATACCGCAGACCTTATGACTTCTACCAAGATCTTCTACTAATATAAGTTAAAACCCACAAAAATGCACTTATATAAGCCGCAGTGTATGTAGCTTATCTTCCGCCTCCAGTATCGAATCTTATAATTGTTTTGTCATTTGAATAAGCGTAACATAAGCGTGGAAAATGTAAAATTCACACGATGATTTCTTGAATGAAATAGAATTCCAAAATTTGTTTTAACAATTAATTACTTGTTAAACTCACTAATACAAGCGTAGTAAAATATATAACAAAAATTTGCCACTAATTAACAATATTTCAAACAATAGCAAACTGTTGATATAAAATAATAAAAAGCGGTATCTAGTCGTATATTACTTCCACGAAACAATTAATTGCGTATTTGCAATGCTGTCGAAAAAGCATACTTTCAATAAATATACATTTCATACGAATGTTTTGTGCTCGTTCAATCCAACTTTCCAAATGACAAAAGAAATACCATACGCCTCTTGTTTTGTTTCAACGAAATTCAGTTTCATTGTTGGCACTGGAGTACTCTCAATAGCTGCATCGAGGGTGTCGTTAGGTGAATGCGCATCCATCACGAATACGTTTGAAATTCACCAAATTGTAAACAAATGAAACCCGTTCTAGCCGACGTATAATTGGGATTATGTAAGCGATTTTTTAATTACAATACAATCAAATTAGGCATTAGACTAATTGTGATAGCGGTAAATATGAGTCGTTTAACCTAGCAATTATAGGATTTCGGGATAGATTATTTTATTTTCTGAAGTAGCTTTTAATATGAAAAGTACAGACCTATGGATCTGTTTGAAGTCATTTACGGCTGTCATGGGCTATACCAATCACCAGACCATATGAACTACATGTCCGGCTGCTACGCTCAATTCCACAAAAAACCTATATTTTATTGTTATGGGTGCTATACATGGATAATGGAGTACAAAAGGTTAATGTAAAAGCAAATTAGAAGTACACAGACTCGTGAGTGGAGCCGAGAGCACGGCTAATACATAACTAATTTTCCAACCATTCCCTTAAACTAAACACAAACAGGGAACATGCAATTTTGGTGCACAATTTGAAACTTCACTAAACCCATTATCCGAAAACACATGAGAATATTCCAGGAACACCAACGATGCCTTCCATATTGAAATTTATATGCAACGCTGTCAGTTATTACTTGTCTCACACCGAAAAGTCCGCATCATGTTGGAAATTTCATCCAATACCAGTACATGTGTGATGCACATTGTTCTCATCGTAAAATACCGAAATATATGTCTAGTTCAAATGTCTTCAAACTCGTTTCCACGCTCCTGAGGGGAGTAAATTGAATTGTGGTTGTCACATACCAATTTATCCTTGGAAATAACTATCGCGTGAGGTTGGATGATCAGGTTTTATTTTACAGCTAGTTGATCGTCTTGGTCTTGTTTCAGTGGGCTTTTAAAATTAGTTATTATATTGATTATTTAATTTTGAATAAAAGAGTTTCTAATAAAATATTTTTTTGTGAGGCATACAAGTGATTTTTCAGTTTTAATAAAGCTAACTAAAATGTGTTTTTACTCCTGACTCCTCCTCACTCCGGTATTATCGTAGTGTGTAGACAGATGAAGATTATCAGAGTTTCGCCAGTTATCTTTCTAGTGAGTTATAGGAGGTGGGAATCTATGAAATTATGTAAAGTACTTTTTTATGTTATGAAGTAGCACACGGGCCTGCAGTCTACCTGCTGGTAAGTAGCTACTGCAGCCCATTACATCTG
>DWIE01001141.1:0-11610 GCA_018248235.1 Choaspes benjaminii | reverse complement strand
CCGCGGGAATCGAACCCGCGACCTCACGTTTCGCAAGCGGCTCATCACCGTCTGCGCCACGGAGGTCGTCAAACTACAAGCATAATTATGTAGATATACAGTATTTCCGGGACGAGATAAATTTCTAATTCGTTTTGAGTCGGGAATGTCTTCCGGGTGGTAGAATATGTTTTGAATCCACGACAACATTACATAAATTATTTTAGCGATCCCCTAAAATTACCCCTTAAATATTATTAGTGCCTTCCGCAACTTCTTACCTGTGTCAATTGACTCTCTCTTAAATGGTCAACCTTAAAACTTAAAAGAGAAATAGGCTCAAACTAGAAAATGATTTGATTATTACTATTTGTTTTAAAAACAAAACCTTCGCAATAAGTTTTTTTTGTTGACCTACACATTCATACGTCGTTTTAATTTTACCCGGGATCTCCCGAGCCCCTACGCGTAGCCCTCTACGCGACCCTCTTAAGGGTTTGCCAAACACTGGTCTAGACAATACCGTCATACCTACTTCCTGTGCTGGCCACTACATACTTGTACGACGATATAGAGAGATTTATAGTGTGACAGTAGAGTTATATCCTCATATGTCTTTAAGTAGCAATCTTCATAGCTCTATCTTCAATATAGTGGATTTTTAAACGAACTGGTGTTTCGTGTCTGGAATAATCTTACGGTTGGTAGAATATGAATATGTTCGACTGGGTCGGTACCACCATTACACCTATTTGTGCCGTCAAACATTAGTGTTCACTCTACTTGTGTTTCGGTGTAAGCGTGTGATAACCAGCATACGCAGAACACGAGGCGTTCGATCTATGTCCTCAAGGGAAACACCGCATCTGTGATTACAGATGTTATAGGCTGCAATAGCTACTTACTTGCAGGTATACTGCAAGCCCGTGTGCTACATCATAACATAAAAAAAGGTATCCAAGTTCCAACAAGTGTACTACAATCTCGGTGCAACTATAATACATTACATTAGAATAAAGTGCTAACACTGCTGGTGTGCACACGTGTGACAGTGGTACCGTCCCAATAGTACGAATTAATAGTATTGCAATTATATAAGTAAATTCATCAAAGTGTGTTGTGGTCATAAGTTATGTTGTAGGAAATAAACAGTTTTCGTAGAAAAATGTATAGTGCTTGTAATTGTTTTATGGAAGAATATGATTAGAGACTTTATCACAAACGAGATCATGCTTTTGCGACGACTATATGTAATGTAATAGTAATAAAATTGTACTATATTTATTTATATGAACTATTTATTTTTTGTCCAATAATTTATTAACTAGTTACAAAAATATGTTAGATACCTAAAAACCTATAAACATACCATGTAAACGATCATAGAACATAATTAAATAATATATAATTTCTCTATTGTTACAGTACGGACGAAGATGCGCGCCAAGCGATGATGCTCAATGGAGGCAAGATCAAAGAGATTCAAGTGAACCTCCTTCTGAGCTCACGCTCTGAGATGCACAAGGTCATCGAGCAAGCGCGCCAGAGTGTCCCATTACTGACGCTGACAGCTCCTGCGCCCGCGCCCACCCCTACGCCAGCACCTGTGTCTGCACCCCCGCCTCAACAGATCATGCCCCCTGCGGCCATCATCACACCTTTCTCTGCAGCGCTAGGGAGCAACCCCCTCTCCAGCTTCGGCATCCCCGGCATTGGAAACCCTCATGAAATCCCTCAGCCCGCTGTAATCGAGCCCCCTGGACCGTTAATCAGCCCGCCCCTCAATCTCCCAAATGGAGAGGATGAGCTGATGGAGAACCAGACTGAACGAAAACGCAGTAAAGAAAAGGACAGACGTCGTACCAGATCCCGTTCGAAATCACGCGACAGGGATAGGAAGGATCGGAAAAGGGAACGCCGGGATAGGTCGAGATCGCGCGACAGGAGGCGCCGGGATCGCAGCCGCAGCAGAGACAGGCGGGACCGCAAACGCGACAGGAAGGAACGCAGCCGATCGCGCGACAGGTCACCATCGCGCCGTTCCCGTGATAGACGCAATGATCGCAAGTCGTCGCAAAGCCAAGAGAGGTCCAACGATAGCGCGGTAGATTCTCAAAGTTCTCTCCCGCCACCTAATTTTAACAACACGATGACACCCGTGGCGCACAGTGCGCCGATCCCGATGATGCATGATGGCATATTGGTGAATGGTCCACCGATGATGAGCCTCGGCGAGAGTCGTTTCAATGACTCTTCGTTGGCCGACACGTTTACCAAACTGCAAGAGTTGGGCAAAAAGCGTAATCCCAACGCTTTCCAAGGCGAACAGCAGAATGGTAATCGTTACCCATCGTCCATCGGACGCGGAGGTGGAAGTGGTGCCCGCGGCGGTGCGAATTTCCGCCGTGAACGCACGACCCGGTTCGAGGAGCAACAGCGCGAATGCTGCGTCGCGATCAGGAACGCACCGAACCACACCAGCTACGGCGACGTGCGGCGGTTCTTCCCGTTCATGATTGACAAACACGGGATCAAAATGATCAATGACAACACCGGACGGCGAACGGGCAATATATTCGTTCGGTTCTGTGACCCACGCTCGAAGCAGCTCGCATTGCAAAATAAGGTCAACGAGCTAAAAGGTGCACAAGTCGTTGTTGAAGACCTGAGTGATGAAACGTACGAAGCGGCTATCGACTCATTCCTCCCGTTCCGCCAAGATAACGATGACGAAGACGAGAACCTGGTTATTGCAGATGTTGAAGACCCAACGCGGGCGACGTTCAACATTCTCAAATTGACCGAGCTTCCAACATTCGTTAAAGAACACGACTTAGTCAAGTCATTCAGCGAATATTCCCTTCTGTTTATATTAATCAAAGATTGCCGCGTGACACGAACTAAGTATGCGTTTGTACATTTCGCTAACCACGATGACGCCAAACATGTCTTAGAGAATAAAGACCAATTTGTTATAGGTAGACGGCAACCTACTTTCTGTATTTCTTCCGAAGAGGAATTTGAAGCAGCAAAACAAAGCCAACCTGACAATATTCCCGAAAAATCGCTTCCTATGGGAACACCCTTGGATCCACCTGCGCTTAGAGATCCAAGGCAAAGACGCCAGCAATTGGATAATGGACCGAATGTACCTGGTCCTCCGCCTCATGGGCCGGTCAACGTCCCTCCTCCGTTCTTCCCCAACCCACAGTTTCCTGGGCAACCACAACATTTTGGGACGACGTTCGCCAATCCGCAATTTGGGGCATTCCACGGTGGCCCGGGAGGTTTGGATCCACGGTCTGCGGCTAACAACTGGACACCGCGACCACCCTTTCCCAATCAAGCTGAACAGTCGCCCCAAGGACCTTCACAATCTCCGGTTCTACCGCAACGCGTTCTATCCGCCGAAATGGAGAACGAGCCCCTCGATTGCGTTCTCATGAAAGGTCTTCATCGAGAAGCGACCGATCGAAATATAGTACAATTTCTGTCTGATACGGGCGCCGTACCGGCGAGGATACATCTCATGTTAGATTCCGCTGGTCTACCATCTGGGGACTGCTTCTGCGAATTCAGATCAACACAAGAAGCAAGACAAGCTGTTACAAAACACGGTCACATGTTAGACGGGAATCGGATAACCATTGACTTGGTGTCTCGACATGTTGTGGAAGAAGCTTTAGAAGGTCCCAAGCCGCCAGAACCAAAACGGGAAGGCTTATTGGGGAACGGACCTCCGGCCTATTTCGAACCACCCCGAGGCGGCTTCACGCCTCGCGGACCATTACCACCATTCCGAGGTCGAGGTGGATTCGAAAGAGGAGGCTTCGACCGAGGCGGGTTCAACCGGGTTCAACCTGGCTTCGATCAGATGCGCGGTAGCTTCGACCAAGGTCGGGGTGGCTTCGACCACAGCCGAGGTGGCTACCGAGGTCGAGGGAATTGGAACGAGCGAGGGGGTCGGGGATTCGACAGGGGGAGAGGCCGCGGCTTCGGACGAGGTCGGGGAGGAATGATGAACTTCGAGAACGGCCGCGACAGAGAAATGCGTAACGACGAAGAACAAGATCCGGGATTAGAAGACTTCGGCGCGCCCGGGTGCGTCGTGTCCATGGAAAACGTGCCTTTCAGAGCGAGCGTTGACGATATACTCAGTTTCTTTGAAGAGTTCGAGTTATCCCAGGACGATGTTATACGGCGGTACAATGAACGCGGACAGCCGACCGGCGACGCGCGGGTCGCATTCCGAACGCCGTTCGACGCCCAACGAGCACTCAAATCACGCCAGATGAACATGATTCAAGATAGACGAATTAACTTGTCCATTGTATAGCACGTGACGTCCGGATCGGGCAACGAGTCGGATTAGGCTGTTCCATAAGGCGATTCCTTCAGTACCACAGACAGTACGGATTTTGTAAATAATAGGTGTAATTTGGAAATGTGACATGTATGTATGAACTTCCCCACCGTGGTATAATAAAGTTTAGACTGGCAAGTCTATATATTAACTGAGCTGTGACTGTGTCTACAATTAAATGAGCTAGCTACTATTTTTTGTAGCTGATAATAAGTCTAGTGTAAGGATTATTTTATTTACTCTAGATAATGTAAAATAAAAACAATATGTTTATTTTCAATTCTTAGTTTTATTTATCAAATTCCAAACACAATTTGTTGACATCCGTGTCGCGGGGATTATTACATCTCCAGACCCGTCTTATACAGCGTCTAGACGCATAGTCTTAATGGTGGCGTAAGTCTAGCATGCACTGCAATTAACATAAATGAATAGATAAAACAGTTACAAAATTATAGAAACATACTTAAAGTTTAGCAACATATGTGAATTCTTCAGTTATTTATTCAATAATTATAATAAATTTCCTCTTGAACATTACACGATTGAGCAAAATCAAATAAACAGAAATTATAATCCCCACGACATCACAACAATTCCACAACGAAGAGAGCGCTTGAAACAAATTTGAATTAATATTTAGATGCCTTTAATATTTACAATAAACGTTTCATAAACAAAGCGTTTTGGCGGCAGCGCACATTGCAAAAATACACAAAAATAGCAATAATTATAATAAAAATATTGACAAGCAAAGCAACCGCGATGCGATCAACGCGTGCATATTTTAAAATTTTCTAAATTGTAATAGCAGTACAATTTTATAATTCAATCTTCCGCAATAGTACCAGCGTGTCATATTTCAACCGTATACACAATAAAATAAACTTATATGATACATCCAGTATGACAATAAGGTTCAATACAATAGAGACAATATCAGCTTGTGAATTTTAACATTTTCATCAATCAGTACCGCGCACTTGCGTCACTTTTGGTAGACAACAAACCGATCCAAATGTGATGTTAAAAATCCTGTATTTCTCCGCTTTTATACTTGTTATATATATATATAACATATTGGCAAAATGACCAAGAGCCGAAACGCCATCCCATAAGAAAAAAAATTATGTACTCAATGCTTTTGTAATATTTGATAGTGAAATTTACTTATCAATATTCATCAAGATAGACGAGGTACTAAAATAGAGCCGAATTATAAACTGAGTTGCATCACAATATTCTTAAAATTTGAAACCTTCACTAATAGAATACCCTAGCTAGGTCTATGTTACACAGACAACAGTTACACAAAACAACAATATTATTTTAATATTAATATTAATCATAAACCACTAGGAAGGAAATTAATAAAATGCAACGACCACCGCAGCGTTATAAACGTTTGTGGCGATGTTTTATTTTATATGAAATAAAGAACGTAAATACCCAATAATATCAAAAGATAATGTAAAAAAATAGGGGTCGTATATTTTTTTGTAAGAACATTATTATAATGTTATTTTTACAAGGATTATAACCTATAAAGTAATATCATTGAACAGCGCTATATTTTTTTATATATATAACAAATATGACACACTTAAGTGCCCGGCAGATATTGAACCATGAAGTAACAATTATAATTATTTTAACATTCAAGACACTTCTAGAATTCATTGTATTTAAATATAACTCTTCAAATGTCCTATCATAATATCCCGTTTTTATTTTTTTTATTTATAATGTTGATTAACTATTTACTCAAATTAAGAAATATGATAAAAAATATCAAAATCAAAATATTTTTTAAGAGATCAACGAATATCCTAATTTAACTTTCAATATGTTTGAAGTTGTGTACCATATTTATTGTGTTGTACAATTTGAAAAAAACACTACATTTTCTATGTTGGTAATACCTTCTATTCCTCAAACTTTAATTCGATTTCAAACACTTTTGCCATCTCTTTTAAAAACGAAAAAATATATCTTAATCAACCATTTATAATAAAACTATTGAAAATATACGGCGACGACTGCGTAAGCGCGTGCGTGTGTAGCGTGCTTATGCGAGATTTCTTTAATTTTCGATTGCGTTAACGACAACTACAATTTACTTGAGATCGAAGCAGACAACTGTCAAATGTAATGTCAACCCACGCAAATCACTTTGAATGACGTGGAATCTGTGTAGATCGCTTTTTAGTTTATGATACATAAAATTGTAATTATTAGTACCCATTATTATTATTAATATCTGTACTTGTGTGGCGTTCTTTTCACAATAATTATTTATCAAGTTTTGAGTAATTGTCGACGACAGCGAGGAATGTGTTATGTCATAGGGAATAACACACCTAGTGACAGGCTGTCATATAGAGCGCCATCTCAAGCAAATTTTAGTTTTAACGCAAAACGGATAATGAAGTAATCGGACACTTGACACTCGATGTACATCTTACTTGGTTTCTAATCTAGCATTGATTAGCTAACTAAGCACTTACTTATTTTAAAAATAGATAATATTAAAAACAAACTAACTAATAACACCAAATTATTCTAAATATCTGCGACAAGGATTGTATTTAGAATTGCTGATGATAAAATATTATAAAAACAAACCACGCATGTGTTCACCCGAAGGTGTAGGCTGAGCTGAACATCCCACGTTTCGCCAGTTAATAAGGGTTTATTAATACATGGGGTCATGTAAGAGGGCGAGCCAGATGCCATTTACCGGGCAATAGTATAATTAAAAACCCCATACAAAAGGTCACCATTTCTAAAATGTAAATACATATTTGTTAATATTTAAAGCCCTGTAACACTAACGAAATCCCTAGAACTGTTGATCAGAACCGCCCAAGATTTGGAACAAAATTTATTATAGTTTATTAATAAGCCTGATTCACAACTCGAACTTGGGGCCATTCAAAACTGACATTACAAATTTAAAATTTCAATATGAAGAATTTTTGAAAATTCAGACCCAAAGGGGGTGAAAGTCTAATGGCACGAACGAAGCCGTGGGCAATCGCTCGTATATTACATAGTTATACATATGTTATGGAAGTCTATAGTAGGGGTGCGCGACTAATTCGATCTTACGAATTATGCAATCGAATATATTCGAATTCGATCATTCGAAAAACCAAGTTAGTCGGAAAAATCGATTTTTTGTTAACTTATGTCTATAGATATAAATAGAATTACAAATCTAACTAAATTCAAGACCATATCAGAAAATACAACATCTGTCCACTAGAATAGTACGGAAAAATATATTCGCTATGAAATATGGATCCTAGTAATAAATAAAGGTTATATAAAATGCAGTTACATTGTACATATAGAAATGGAATAGTCATAAATAATTATAAAACAATACGAATTCTATATAAACACCATTTTAGAGAAATAACCAGCTACAAATATTTTTTTATAATATAAAATATATATTTTTCACTCTGGTAACTTTCTAATTTAACAGTATTATCTCTAAATGTTATTCACCTGGCAATACCGATTGCAGAAGCACTGTTTTTTTTTGTAAAATAAGGGGCTACCCTTATACGTTTGCTAAAACTAGCATGGAGTTTATCTGTCAAGTGATTTTGCAGCCCATGACACCTGTAACTGACTTCAAGCCGACTGTCTCGATCGAGCTTGGCCACAGATGCGATGCGACTTCCGAGGGTTAAACTGGTCATGTATCATGTCCGCGCTGCACCCACACCCTTCAAACGGAAACACAACTCGACAAGTTGCTTCACAGCAGAAATAAATATTACGCAATCTGAATTCAAGAACATAATGAAAATAATAGCTTTATACATTAAAATGTAGATGATAATGTCAAGATAATAGAATAGAAGTAAATAATTAAGATATAAAACATAAGGCGGGTGGTAGAACTTTCACGTTCGAATGGGTCGGTACTACCGTCACACCTATTTGTGCTGTGAAGCAGTGTTCGCACTACCTGTGTTTCGGTGTAAGGGTGTGATAGCCAGCACACGCAGAACACGAGGCGATCAATCTGATCTCAAAGCAGCTCGGCTGTGGCTACAGATGTGCAGGGCTGCAGTAGTTACTTACCATCAGGTAGACTGCAAGCCCGTGTGCTACTTCATAACATAAAAAAAAATGCATTACCAAGAATGTGTTTCGGCAGACTCGAATCCTAGTCTTTGGTTATGGAAATACAAATGATTTAACAATATATCTTATCAAATGCGAAAACTGTGAAGACCATATTCAAATATACACATAGATAAGTCAGAAAATATACAAATATATGGGGATAAGATTAGCGTTCTATGCTATGTTATTACTAATACCAAAACTATATAAACATCAGTAAGAAATAGAAAAGAAGCAATAGGGAACGCACACATTTTGATAAATTGAAGCCAATTTTATCTGTAATTATCATCGGTTTATATATTATATTCATTTTAATGATTCAAATAATCGCGTCATAAAAACACAAAGTCGCTAATAAAGTATAATGGAATATGAAACAGGGACAATTGTAGTTGCCCGTTAAGAAAATCATTCTCCAAAATAAAGTGATAAATAAATATATAAACAAAACTTGACTGTTATTTATTATATATTATGAAGGATTAGACCATTTTTATTTATATAACGTATACTGATGGTATACTTCTTTTTAACATATATTTCTATCCAGTCACATGGATCATGGTCACCATGTTCAGCTCAGTTCAGCCGTGAATGGTCATGGGATCCAGGTAGTAGTGTCGAAATATAATTCAAAAATAAGTAGATAGTAAGTACACGTTATGTTCAAAAATGTGTGAGCCGATGATATAACTTTAAAATCATATAAGAGACTATGATATCTTATTACTGTAAATCAGAATTACAGACATGCTTCCAAATATATACAACTATTAGGAGTTGATTAAAATCCGCATAAATATTAGTTGAGTGTAATTAAAAATATGTGCATTCCCCACCACAATCGAAGAAATAGTCACATCACACATTTATATAACATTTGTTATTATAATATCATTAATAAATACACATCCATACATAAATATACTGTATTTTACATCTAACTCCACCCATGTGGTCCCAGCTTGAAGGTTAAATAGAGACATTATGTACTATTTACATATCTAAAAATATTTTACATATGTCAAACTAGCGTAAACTGAACGTCTCGAAAAAACAAAACATTTTTTCGGTGCACATAATCCCGTCGATGGTTTGCTTGCGATATTTAAAAAAATAACACTAAGTCTATTCCCAAATTGTTATAAGCCAAGTCGAAATGTATCGAAAAGCCAAATTAGTTACATAGTATATTGATCAATATCTCCTCAATGATCAGTACATATTCCTATATATAGAAATATTAACAAACATACACGCTCCGAATAGTCATTTCGGTAGAAATGTATTACTTTATATTTTCTGTAGTTTTTTTTATCAAATAATTTTAAAAAAGGCGCCATTACGGACGCATTCCATAGAGGCGCATTTATTTATCCAATATTTTTTTGTTGTCATATGTCAAAGGCAAGCGTGGATTCGCGGGTAATCAGTAGAAAACTCGTATTACTTTTTATGTTGATAGTTATTTGATTGTAACGTTATGGAGATAGGCTTCTATATAATATGCAAAAAATAAATTATCGATTTTATACGCTTCGACTGAGCATCGACTTTCTTATATAACACACTAAATGTATAGTGATACAACAATTGTATTATATGCAACGAAAGTTTTTCACAAACATATTAAATTTATTATGTCGTATAATTTCAACCACAAATTTGGTGTTTAAATACAGTAATTAACATCTTAAATTCCATATTAATCTGCTTCACTGGCTAGTTTTCATTCTATTTATCATTATTTGAACAGCAATAATCTACAATTGGAACACCCGCTGGAGTATACATAGTCCTAGTTAACTATTTTACAACAATTCACTGACAGCGACTGAGTTTTCGCTATTCGATCTCGTCGACGTTGACTTTGTGAAGGATTGCAAGTGCTCCTTTATGACAGACTGCCAAAGTGACACAAAACAAACGCCTGTATTTACCCTAAGGTGTAGGCAGAGGTGTGAACCACATTTCGCCAGTTATATTTAGGTCCCTTTAGATGGCAAGTCTACTGCCATTTACCGGGCAAGTTGCGAAACTCCAGGCCCCATTTTTCTAGTCAGTAAAAAAACAAAACTTTTCCCCGACTCGGGCATCGCGTTTGCGACCACTGACCCAAGAACGCTTTTAGTCAAAATGACAATCTATAATAGTAGTTGACGTTCGCGCGATCGAATACTGAACGAAACTGACACTTGACACTGTCAATACGCTGACAGCTGTCAGCGAATGTGTGTTATGGAAAAAGCAATGCAATCAACTTGTCAATTCAATGCATACATTTTATTTGTACAATTTAGGACTGACTTTAAATTGTTTTATTTTATGAAGTAGCACACGGGCTTAGACTCCACCTGCTGGTGAGTAGCTACTGCGCCCATGACATCTGTAATCACAGATGCGGTGCTACTCTTGAGGACATAGATCGAACGCCTCGTGTTCTGCATCTGTAGGCTTTCACACCCTTACACAGAAACACAAGTTCTGTTCAAAGTCTGATACATATCAAATTTATATTATTTTTATATTATTATACCTGTAAGTAAACAAATAAAAATGATTGCTTTTCCCATAAAACCTTATTCTATATTCGAACACAACAGAATGCCTCCATTATTTGTTTATCTGTATAAATTGTAAACGGCTTTATTTTAAAGGTTTTAGTCCCACAAATTTTATTGTTCTACTAAACAATACTAGGATACTTTCAATCATTTTTTGATGTACATATATGTTACATATAAATTATATGTGAATTTACATTTAGAATATTGTCGTTATTTTCTATGCAACATTTATTAAATTACCCAAAGTATATCGAAATGTGTTATACATAAACATATATATAAATATACATAATACAAATTGCTTCAACCTACTAAAGGTTCAGAACGAAAAACCTTCAAAATATGTAAAAATCAATCGAATGGTGTTAATATATATACATAGGTACCTGTCTCTGGTGAGTATCCATTTTTAACCCAACTATATTTTTTTAAATGGTCACACTGTAGCGCTTATGGTCCAGTGTAAACAAATGTAGCAGCCATCACACAGCTATTGTGTGAATTATATGTGAATACACATCAAATCACACATATACAATTCTTGGATATTTA
>DWIE01001140.1:0-11611 GCA_018248235.1 Choaspes benjaminii | reverse complement strand
CTGTGATTGTATTGCTGTATTTTGCCAACGACAGTCATGCAAGCGATCTTTACGAGAAATTTGTAATAATAAATGATTAAAAAATATATAAATAATGGAACAGAATAAAGCAAATCCACCTAGACTTTTTGTGTGTACGGCTATAGAAAATAAGGACGAAATTGAAGAGAGATACGAAAGAGCATACAATTTTTTTCAATCCCTTGTAGCAGATTGCAGTGAGAAAGAGGCTCATGATGCTCTTAACAACGCTGTTTGCAAAAATCATGAAGATGTATCATTGGGGATGCTGATGTCCATCCTTACAGAGCCCCACAATGCTACAAAGTGCTACAGAGACCTAACCCTTATCACAAGGGATGGATTAACAAGTGTGCTTAACAATTTGTCTAATTTGATACTAGAAAGGTATTTAAAATTTCAAGATACAACCCGTAATCAATTGCTATGGTTGCTTAAAGAAATGATAAGAAATGCAGTGACAGGAGTGGATAGTGTGTGCTGGAATTTGATGCGATACGCATCAGGTGGAGATATAACTCCGAAGAATATATTCCTAGTTGAATCTCTATTGGATATGTATATAGATAACAGAATGTGGCTTGATAAATTCCCTGTACTTATCTGTATGGTGGTATACACATATTTAAGATTAATTGAAGATCATAATATTGCACAACTTGTTGCTTTGCGACAGAAGGAAGTAAACTTTGTTATAGCATTAATAAGAGAGCATTTTACCGAGGTTCTTACACTGGGGAGAGATTTAGTTAGACTGCTGCAAAATGTTGCACGCATACCCGAATTTAATCAGCTGTGGCAAGATATATTGATGAATCCTAAAACATTATCCCCCACATTTACCAATGTTTTACAACTTCTGCAGACAAGAACTTCTCGGAGATATTTACAATCGAGACTTACTCCAGAAATGGAGAGAAAATTGGTATTTCTTACTTCACAAGTAAGATTTGGTCATCATAAAAAATATCAGGAGTGGTTTCAAAGACAGTATCTTGCAACACCAGAATCTCAATCTCTCCGCAGTGATATGATTAGATTCATTGTTGGTGTAATACATCCAACAAATGAACTACTGTGTTCTGATATTATTCCAAGATGGGCGGTTATCGGGTGGCTTCTAACTACTTGTACATCAACGGTTGCAGCGTCAAATGCTAAACTGGCTTTATTTTATGATTGGTTGTTCTATGAACCTGATAAAGACAATATTATGAATATTGAACCAGCAATTCTAGTAATGCATCATTCAATGAGATCACACCCTGCCGTTACAGCTGCACTGTTGGACTTCTTATGCCGCATTATACCTAACTTTTATCCTCCCTTAGCTGATAAAGTTAAGCAAGGAATATTTAATTCACTCCAACAAATTGTTGAAAAAAGGGTTCTACCTAATTTACAACCACTTTTTGATTCTCCTAAGCTAGATCGAGAACTACGTACAACTGTACGGGAAACTTTTAAAGAATTTTGTACCAATGGTAACGGTGAAGGTTCATCTGGAATACGAGAAGAAGGTAATGAAGACTTACCACGTGTAGAACCTGACGAACCCGCTTTCTCTGATGACGAAGAAGACATTGCCCCTGCTATTGCAGAAGACACAGATGATGACGATTTACCTCTATCGGAAGTACGCGCACGAGAACGACCTGAACTAGCTGCTGCATTTCCAGCTCAAATCCGGCCTTTAGCTGAAACTCTTTTAGATGAGCGTACATGTGCTGCTGCCAATACTCTATTCAATGCATGCGTTACCACCATGCCGACACCAAGTGCTCTTGCTGATTTGTTTGCTGCAATTCAACAAGAAACTCCACCTCTACAGTTTTCTCGTAATCCAACCACAGAAGAACTGGAAAACTTTTTGAACACACCAATATTTGCAATGATTGGTATCTTAGCTGGCACAGGAAATGACACAAAACGTAATTTAGTACTAGAAACGTTTAAAGAATTTCGGACTCAAAATATAGTTGATACTACAGGATATTCCATTATTTTCTATACCAAAATCATCTATGAACGCGAAAGGCGCGCTGAGCGTGACAGTGTAAAAAGAAAAAACATTAAATTCAAATCGGAATTCTACAAAGAATATTGTAGTTGCATACACATTAAACTAACAGATTGTTTAGCATACGACACAGCACGGTGTCAAGAACGTAACCCAAATCTGCTTGGATGGCTGATTCCAGATATATACAGAGAGTTCAAGGAACAAGCTCAAAATCACATAGAACTATTGCATATACTAATGGCCACGTTAGATTCATGGCAATTACAACGCCTAGTATGTCTTACACTACAAGGAAACTTAATGATGTTTAAATCTGATGACATCATAACTATGCTTTCTGCCAGCCTCGATTGGGAAACTTTCGAGCAATATTGTCTGTGGCAACTATTAACGGCGCACGATATTTCCGTCGAAGACGTGTTGCCGATTATTCCAAAATTATCGTATAAACAACATTCCGAAGCACTCACTTCTGTATTATTGATGTTGAAACAGGAGCGACCGACTGCAGATGTTTTAAGGCAAATGTTCTGTAGAACTGTTGATCAGGAAGATACTTTTGTTGTATCCACAATAATGTATTGGTGCCAAGATTATGAGGACAAAGTTGGCGATTTAGTTGCAGTGTTGCTAAGTACAAGGTACCCAGGTACTAGTCCAAATAAAAGAAAACGGCCTGGAAAACACAGCATCCCGCCGAATGCTCCACCATCTGCTGAATTAGTCCTAGGTCATTTAGAGCAAATAAGAATATGTTGTGTAGGGCAAGATGATATGTCAATATTTAACATGGAATGCATGCAAAAAGCTCTACAACAGTCACAATCAAACAGTAGTGATAGTTTAAGGCGACAATACAGTGAATTGTTTTCTCTAGCGTGGGAAGACGAATTACCAATATCGAGACGAGCCCGTAAACTAGTCTCCAATTCTATGCCTATTAACCAAAATTTACATTCGTCTAATGAAGATAGTGAGGAGGAAGAAATTGTAAAACCTAAGCAAGCGAAGCGGAGAAAGAAAGCCATCTCTGACAGCGATTAATTGTATCTGCCAAGGTTGATAATACACAAACACCAAAAACGCAATCTCTAAACAACATACTTAAGTATTGGTATAACTCGTCGATGATTGTTACCTGTTACGGATGTAGGTGCAATTCCTAGAATAGTACCTTATTGTCTCTAGACTTAGCTACGGTAATTGGTGTTTTAATGTATACTTAATAATATTACTGTGTAATATTACTGTTACGCTTTGAATGTATTTGGACAAGTTTGTGTTAAAATGCAAATTTAAATTAAGCGATACTCCCTTTTCATAATAACATCAAACACGTTGTCTCTGATATTAGTATGTAGGTGTACCCGGAATGGCAGATTTTTGAGAAGATTAAACGATATATTAAGAGTTATGTGCGCAATGTACACTTTTATCCCCTGTAGTAAATGTAAGGTTATTGTTATACAGATTTTTATCATCCTTACATTCTGTGTTGAAAATAATATTATTTAAGCATAAGTTGTAAAACCAACGATATTCAAAAGTTTATTGCTATTTTCGAATTACATTTTACAATAGGATCAATAAAGTAATCCAATTTTAAATAAAACTTTTATTTATCAAATTTTAACAAATTCAACATCACATGATCTAAATCGACTAATATTTAATTATAGTATCATAAGTCTATAAATTATTTTCTTTAGAGCCCCTAGACACATTTAAATTGATATTTAACATCGCCGAATAGTTATTTAGTGGCTTTTTACTTCATCAAACGTAGGCACTTATGATAGGCGATCACGAATATGGAAACAGTCATTCTGCATTAAAATTAACATGTAACTGAACTCCAGTAGGTACCATAATAATTAATTAAACATACAAGATACGAACTCTCGCATCTTTAATGATCAGCAAGAACGCCAGAAACGCCAGAAATAGGCGATTTGGGCATAAAAAGAAATCTTGACAGCGGAAAATGGAATGGCGAATGCTGTAAACCTATCCCGCCTCGCGAATAACAAAACTGAATGTTCCAAGCTGACGGCCAACCTTCTCTAATTGGAGAGGCAGATATAAAAGTCCACAATAATTACTACTCCCGATTGTCGTGTCTCATCTTTATAGATGTGCTTAGACTTAATTACGGAACGTTTTACGAACGTCTGATCGTCAATATTCTATTGGATTTTAATTTTTCGATACGATACTAACAATTGTGTATAACGTTGTTAATTTTTATTATTTACAATTATAAAAACCATGTTCCTCAAAATGTACAACGTAAAAAGTAAATTTCGTATATATATATTTTATGCACAATAGTCGAAGTTGACGACCTTGAGAGTTCAGAGCACCGTAAGAACAGCGTTCGAGTGATACCCTTTATACGAACCGCATTAAACTAGTTTACTGGTGAGTTGCAAAGATAGAAGGCTGTTTAAAACGCCGTTTAAAGTACTAAAATATTACTGGAAAAACTAAAGATCATATGCATATTATTATTAAGTGTTTTCCACTGCATGTAATAATCAGAACCTACATTCAACCAAGTGTTTTAGATAACTACAAATTAATTTTAATAAAATTTAAGTATTTATCTGTGATTTCGATATTACCTTTTAAATTTGTATATTTGACCCAGATTATATTCCGAACAAATGTGTAATGTTAGAAGTGATATAGATTCATTTTTCTCTCAAAATAAATATTAAATAAAATTTATGGTTAATCGCTAATATTATATTTCAATAGTTGTGATATGTTCATTTTAAAAATGTTATAAAGTGCCCTACACTTCATATAAATATTGAACTTTTCCAACATGTAAAGGTTGTATGTATGATTCCTGCTCATCATCACATCTGATGCTAGGCCACTTCGGAACACAGTTAAATTTAGTGAATTTTTTAGTGTTACTAATATTGTGTAAGTTTAATTAATCAATAAGATCATGAAATTATATTTTAAGCGGCATCCATGTACTCCCTAAACCACTATTCGCCGAAGCTAAAAATCTCATGTGTACAGTAACGGCTTTTAAGTCTTTTGGCGATAATCTATATGATTTCTTTTAATATGTCTTTTACATTAATTATTATTGCAATAAAAGTTACCAATATTAGATTGTACATGAAAATGTATAAAATCTATGTAATACAAAACATTTCAGCCATTAGAATTGAGAAAAATATTTATCTTTCTAAAATGGCAGTCTCCCAGATATTCTAATATTGTATTATCTTGCAAGAGCTGCACCATTTCAGGAAAATAAACGCCAGTCAAAATGCCCAGCTAAACACTTATAATTATTACCAAACCCTAGTTATATTCCAATGCAAATAACACTTCAATATAGCATCTAATTATAAAGAGAAATTTAAATTCATACAACTAAATTTTCCCTTGCTTATACCTCTGCCTTGCTTGAGCTTTACTATACTTTGTTTTTTTCTCTGGAATCACAGTTTCTTTTTCTGAATTATCAACACCAACTAAATCATCTGGTGGCTGAAGTGATTTTCCAGCACTATATGCAGTCATCAATGTGGCAGTTTTACCAATGGTCCATCCCATCAATGACAATGCTATTGGAAATGCTACCATGCTGAGAGGGTGTGTTAATGTTGGATTTGTAGTTAAAGTGTAGTCTAATATAACCACTGCAATACCAATTACTAAACCTATACATGTGCATATCCAAATTGTATTGTGGTTTCTTCTTAGTTTTTGATTCTGAATATCAGTAATATTTTTAATTGATTCTATTAACTTTGTGTTTTGTGGATCTAGTTGGAGAGCTCTGGTGTAAGATATGATAGCCTCATCATACAAACCACTAGCAGCTTCTACTTCTGCCCGACGAAAATATCCCTTAGCCCATTGAGGCTGTAAACGAACAGTATCATTCGCATCTTGAAGCGATAAGTAATGTTGATCTAATTTTAAAAATGCAAACGATCTATTGCTATATAAAACATAATTATTAGGATCCATTTTTAAGGCATGAGTATAATGCAATACGGCTTCTATGTATTTTTCTTCCTTAACACAATCGTTGCCTTTATTTTTCAGTTCTTCGACACTGGAGGTTTGCGTTGATTTCTTTGAGTCCTCCATTATTTGTGTAATATTTAATGTAAATACGATAACTCTTGACAAAATTTACAACGATTTTATAGCTTATTCCAATTAAATGATTTTACAACACTTGTTTTAACATTATAAATATAAAGTATCGGCATTAATTAATTCTAACCAATTGACAAATAAAATCAAGATCAACATTTTGACATTACATATTAGTGTTACCAGTAACGTGTGGGCTCAAAATTCAAAACTAGCAAGGCTCTAAAGCAAACAAAAAGAGTGTGACCCCAAATTACAAGCCCTTATTTTAGAATCTTAGATTAATATATATTTTTCATGTTTTTTCTGCAAAAGTAAATAAAATAAATTTGTTTTATACATTGTTGCAACCTTTAAATGTATAATAATTACATTACATGTTAAACAGTAAATAATAATCAAAATATATTATACTTGTATAGAAACCTTGGTGAGAGTCTGACTGATCTGTTTTTATACTTAAATAAAAATAAAATAAATGAGATTATGTAAGTATACTTTAGCAAGAAGACATTTGTCCATTTGGAACCTTGTTACACATTATTATCAAGTTATCAAGACTTATTAGATATTTTAGTTGTGCAAAATAGCTTCCTAATAATCATGTTATGAATGACAAAGTATTGAAAACCCCTAGCTGGTAACAAAATGAAATAAAATATTATTGTTAATCAACATATTTATTGCATATATATTTGTAAAGTTAATATGGTAAACATGAAAATATGTTATAATTGAGAAAATAATAAAGAATAATCAACTGAATAAAATATAATCTTTTCCTTCAATTAGATTCAGTGAATGGAGATTCGCTTCAAAAACACCATCAGTTAAATCAACTTTAACACATACTATAAGTGGAGGCTTTGCTTCCATAAAATGTATAACTGGTAATTTAATAATAACTTTTCTTTTTATGTTACAGTACAATTCTATTGTTCTAGCTATTTTTTTCTTATCAACATCACAAAATGCTTGTACTTTTTTACGATTTTCAGTGCTCAATAAGCGCACCAATCTTCGACCCCCTTTGCCAGCATTCCAAATTGTAAATTTATTCCAGTATGGTAATACATTCTCTTCAAGATGCTTTAGCTGAATATTTTGTATATTTTCTCTTGTAACAGAAAATGTTGCAGCAGCTTCATGATAAGTATAAATAACTAATTCTTCATCTACTCTGTATAAATGACCACCTCTATCAATATGAGCATAAAAGAAAATCAGATCTTCAGGAGTTCCTTTGCCAGATTCATCAAAACCTCCGACTTTCTCATAAACTAATCTATGGCAAAACCATGTAGGCATGAGTATTGTGGGCCCAAAAGAAAGGTATATCTGTAATGGCAACTGTGATTGCTGTAAGTTATTGGCCCATCGGACCAGCCGAGGTGTTGAGTTAGTAGGAATTCGCGATATTTTACATCCAACTAATGTGTTGTGGTTACGTTTTGCAACATTCCATTGAAGTAGTAGCCTATTACAGTGCATTACATCATCAATATCTTGGAAGCACAGATATTGACCTGAGCTCTTATTAATTGCTCCATTTTTAGCCGCGCCGACACCTCTCGATGTTATTGTTCCTGTAATAATAAAAGGTATTCCGCGACCAATAAAATAACTGGACCAGTTTTGGAGTAGCTCCTCAGAGTTGTCTGTACTGCCATCATTATAAACGACAATTTCAACCTTAGTTTCTGTTTGATGGATGCTTTGATTGGCTATCGATTTCATACAATTATCAATCCATTTTCCACCATTATAGACAGGAATTATAATAGAAATTTCAATCATTTCCAAAACATTTTAAATTAAGAGACTTGAAAGTCAGATTCTATAGCTCCCATAAAATACAAAGTAGTTTAAAACTGATCTATATAACATAATTGTATTAAGTATAAAGTATCTAACACATTCAATTAATAATAATAAAAATCACTTAAATAACTTAAAAATTGGTTGAACATGCTGAATTATTTGGAGACAGATGTCAAGGTTTGAATTTTCTTTCGTTAAAAACGTACGGCTTCCGCATATTCTTATACAGCCTATATTCATTGTTTCTTCATATGTATTTACAAAAATATATATACGAAAAGTGAAAAAAATATATATATAACTGTCTGTCTCTCTCTTTAATGACCCATGCGCATTATATAATCCTACTTCTATAGCTTTTTTTGTATTTTACACGTGCCGTTTTATATATGCCATAAGGGCTACATTCCACTTAAAGTCCACAATGCAATTAATACAATACAATCCTGAAACTGACGTTGTTGTAGAGGATGTGGCAAAAACAGACTTCGACAAAAATTAGACGTGGAGAAATCTCTTGCTAGGCGGCATAACGAATGCTTACAAATTGATAAGGTAATACTTAGGATATATTCAAAATTCATTGATATGAATCAATTTATTGTCTAAGTTCTTTTTTCATGTGTTTAATGAAATGAAAATAATAGGTTTTGATAAATTTGTCGTTTCTCTAGTCGTTTATATTTTTGAGCATTACGTTCATTCCACCTATAAATTTCAGCAGCAACACCCGCGGCTTTTTTTACGTTAGTGGAACTGGTATTTTAGCAGTCACGGTCGAGGACGTTATTGGAGTTTAGTCGAACGTAATCTATTTGGCAGTTGTCATTGGTACTGTCATTTGCAGAAGTTTCGGTGTTGTGGGTGTTAAAATAAAATTTATATTTATTGCAAAAGAAAAGACCTGGAAGCTATTTTTATTCATTACTATGGGGCTCAAAGAAGCTGTAATTTATTTGGATAATCAGATAAATACTTATTACCCTGGTCAGGCCGTGAATGGGAGAATAGAATACGTGTTTGATAGTCCTAAAAAAGTTCGAGGTATCCATGTCAGGTTTAAAGGGGATGCGCACACTGAATGGCACGAAGATAAGGAAGAGCGGGATTTGGATGGGAAATCGCAGTCCGCCACTACTTACCACACCGGGAATGAGGAGTACTTCAATATCAATTATTATTTACTCGGAAATGCCACAGGTTGCTTATTTATATTATATTAAATTATTATATTTATATTAAATAAATCGTGCCATGTTAATAATAAGCACAAGAATACTGCACCTGATAGTTAAAAATGTCCATGTAACAAAATATCAATACATAGAAAAAATTATTGAATGAGTCAAAAAGGAAGTTGGGAAAATAATATTGGACAGACACACCTTTACTGTTGGGAGCCGTGTAAGAGTCATAGGCGTCTATTATAAGTTAGAAATTCCAACAATTACATAATTGTTCTGTAGCAATCTTCCTGTTACAACTATAATGTTTTTTTATTATTATGATATGATTTTATTTTGAGTAGAATCAACAGAGATTGTTACATTACACAATGTCACTGCCCTATCTTAAACTGTTGTTTCAGTGGAGGTTTTACCACTGGGCTGAATACGCTGCAGTCTATGTTGGCAAATTTGGGGCCCAATTTTTGTTTATCTTACAGAAAATAAAATATTCATATTTATTTACTTACAATGTGTCCACACATGCAATTCAAGATGTAATTGTTTCACTGATTGTATTTATTATAAAATTATCCCCAACTAATTATAAAAAAATTGGGGTCAGTAGGGCAGGCATATACTTCTATAGCCCTTGCCTCTGGTGGCAAATATGTAAATCCATAAATGGGCTGTTTATATAAGCATTATAATAGATAATTAAATTTATTATTAATTGATTGTTATGTGTTAAATAATGTAATTTTTTTATGTACTAAATATGCACTAATCTAATATTATTACCTACAGGAAACGAAATAGAAATACCAGCTGGCAAACAGGTGTACGACTTCACTTTTACTTTGCCTCCAGTACTGCCTTCGTCATTTGAAGGCCGGTATGGCTATATTCGATATGTAATTAAGGTTACACTTGACCGTCCATGGAAATTCGATCAGGAGACAAAGTTGGCCTTTACTGTTGTCAATCCATTGGACCTGAACCTCAATCCATCGTACCGGGAACCCATCCATATACAATTGGAGAAAACATTCTGTTGTTTCTGCTGTACATCCCTGCCGTTGTCTGTGGATGTACAGACACCAGTGTCCGGCTACTGCCCCGGGCAACATATTCCTATAACTATCGACATTGACAATAAGAGCAATGTGCAACTGCATCTGGTCAAGATTTTCTTGAAGAAGGTATCAACATACCGGGCTACCTCAGGTCAAATAAACAAGGATAAAGACGATGTGGCAACCATCCAAGAAGGGCCCGCTCCAGCTGGGACCACGAAACACTGGGAAGTGATGTTGGAAGTTCCTCCTGTTCCGCCCTCTAATCTTGTTAGTTGCAGCATCATCGACTTGGACTATGAATTTGCGGTGGAGTGCGTAGTGTCCGGCATGCACTTGAATATGAAAGATTGGAAGTATATTACCATTGGCACGGTGCCTTTGCTCGGCCTGCCGGGGCAGGTGTCCCCCTCGGCGCCGCCGCAGCCGCCCGCGCCCAGCCAGCCCGCGGTGCTCCCGGTTGGTCCCGGTGAAACTGTTTCTAGTGCCGGCGACGGCGCTGGCGGCGGCTGGGTGGTGCCGGGCGCCGCCCCCCCGCCGGACCCGCCTTTCCAGTCGCTATACCCCACACTGACTGAACCGGTTTACAAAGAATCGCCTTACACGGCGCGGACCATTCATGACCGTACCGACTCCAGTTTCACGGGAGTGCCGCCAATGAAATTCGCACCCTACTACCCCACATACGCGGGCGTCCAACCTCCCCCGTTACCCCAGTAATTGAAAAAGTAAAAGTGAAGTAAGTAATTAAAGATGTGTTATATGATTATTATGGTTGTCAACAGCTGATTGTGTATAATGATCTATAATTGTAAGCTGGGGACTAAAATGTTTATTTCAGTACTCTGTAAAACATGCAAGATTGTCATTGCCTGTAAATATCCGTCCATTAATCTCCCAAGAATCCTGTTTTTATTATTGAAGGTATAAGGTGTGTGTTATGCGGGTTAGCGGGTGGTGGAATACAAATATGTACGGTGTACCACCATCACACCTATTTGTGCCGTGAAACTGTAATGTCCGCACTACTTGTGTTACGGTGTAAGGCTGTGATAGCCAGCGTACGCAGAACACGAGGCGTTCGATCTGTCTTCAAGAGCAGCGCCGCATCTGTGCTAACAGATGTCATGGCCTGCAGTCGCTACTTACCAGCAGGTAGACTGCTAGCCCGTGTGCTACTTCACAACATAAAAAGACGTGTGGCACTCGGAGACTGCCGCGGTAAAGCTATTGCATAGCATTTTTTATCAACTTATTTAATTATAATTATTACTCTAAGCAGGCATGAGTCATCAGATTGCGGGGCGAAGAGGGGGATTACGCATGCGCAGTAACGCCGATACAACCAATGCCACCTAGAGGCGAGTTGC
>DWIE01001139.1:0-11613 GCA_018248235.1 Choaspes benjaminii | reverse complement strand
CCCGTAAGGTTATTCCAGACACGAAACAAATTAGAAAAATTCGTCTCGCCGCGGGAATCGAACCCGCGACCTCACGTGTCGCAAGCGGCTCATCACCGTCAGCGCCACGGAGGTCGTCCAAAATATAATATCTCTTAAATATTTCTGATTATAAAAGTGCTATTTTATCTATTAGAGGCTTAATTAAATATCTTAAAATTACATTTGATAACGCATCTTACTGATAAAAAAATACTACGTTATTGGAAACATTATACTACTATAAACCTTGTCCGCGAACTTTGTACTCGTATATTTACTTCTTCTCGTGGACCCTCTCCACTATTGGCAATAAGCACCGCAGTTTTTTTCTTATTCCTTAGCTAGATTTTAAATAAACCTATGGAGGTTGTCGATAACGAAATCCGTCGAGCCCATTGTAGGTTGTATATAATTGTAATATGTAGTTGTAATATGTAGGTAAGTCTATTAACTTTAAAAGTGCGGATAATATTATTTAGCCAGCGAATTCAATTGCGCTTTATCTCTTTTGTAGCTGAGCGAGCGTTATGAATGGCTAACAGCAGCCAGGACCCTGGGACACCCCAGCAATGGCATCATCGGGGTGGCCGGGTATCACTTTCATCCAAGGCACTTAGAAGATTTGCTCAGATCGGTCACAAATTTTCCTGTAAGTAGTATTTCCAATTTCATTTTACTTTAAACCCTGGTATATGTTGCAATTACTGTAGATAAGAAAAAAAATACTGTAGATAATAAAATATTTAATTATTATAGTAAAGAATATAAACAGATTTGAAAAAAAAATTAAGTACTTTGTCACGAACTAAAATCTGAAACATATGACGTCTGAAATGTTATGGTTCGACTGAAAATCAAATTGACGACTTAAACTTAATCACTCTCGTCAATTATCATACTGTAACAGTGTATGGAAGAAGACCCGAGCAAGTGTGAGCCGCGTTGCGATGGCGAGGACTGGTCGTGCGTGCTCATCGACGAGGGAGGTTGGGTGGTCGCCAATAACGGCAAGGAACTACACAAAGATAAAGAGAAACCGATCAGGGAACATCTGGCCAACCTCCACCCAGCCGCCATGGCAGCCCTGCTCAACGCCAGTGTGTTTAAGCTCACCTGGATTCACGACTACCAAGGAGTCTGTTTCCCACCGCAAGACGAGAATGCTGCTTCAGCGGTAATTATTTCATCGATGTTTTGTCCCTACAGAAATATAATTAATAAATTGCGTAGATGTTTATTTTGGATACGTCGTCAATTATTTTGATATTCAAGAATTCATTGAAAACAAAATACTAACATAAAACTGAATAAAAAGTTGCTAATGCAGATTTTGCCGTCCATTATGACGTCGCTGTGGGGTTCTACGATGTTACTTTTCTTCGTTGCTCGAGATCTCGCTACTGTTCTTACCCTAATAAGCTCCGGTGAGTATTTATTTGAATCCAAGAGTTAAATTAATAAACGTCGCGCATAATATAGTCTTTATTTGTAGTATAATCTATATTTTAATGTCAACTTACAATTGAAGCGCACTGATTTAAAGAATGTACGCCTAAAGAAACTTTAATACTCATTATATAAAATTTGATCCCGAGTTAGTGATAGCTTCAAACTAAAATAAATTGTATCAACAGGAGGAATTGTGATAGCCGATACTCAAGTAGAGAAGGAGAAACGCCGTCGTCGAGTGCGACGTGACTTCGAGCGGGAAAAGTACGAGCGGCTGTACGACCCGCGCGTCCTCGTCAACAGGACGAGGTTCGCGGCATGCGACCGCTCTCGAGCGCTTTATGTGCTACAGGTGAGGAATGTGTAATCTAAATAGTTGTTTCTATCTAAATAGTAATTGTATCCTGTTTGTGCCGGCTGCCAAAAGCACACACCCTTCAAAGTGAATAACACAATAAAAAGATATTTTACAGCAGAAATAGGGGTGGTGGTGTCGTGGTACCAACTTAAAATAAGTTTTTATAACATGGAGCATCAAATCCAGCATTAGTCCTAGCAATACAGGAATACCTAGTCCTTACTAATATATCTGCTATCTTTAATACCCAAAGTAACCTACTTTGTTGCATTGATTAGTCAGCTGTGTAAGCTACTCAGTTAAGTCTTAGGCCATTTAAACCGAGTGGCCATTGTAAACAAGATAGTGATATAATTGATAAGTGACTAATTTAGAGCAAACATTCATGTTAAGTGTTATGAGAATTAAATGCACTTAAGTAGGCATTTCAGAAGTTTTATGGGGTGTGTGTATTTCGTAATAGTTGACGTTAATTCTTATCGCGGTTTTGGTTATCCTGATTTTACTTATTTTAAGATATACTACCGAATTATCACTTCACGTCACATATTACATACAGTTAAATCTTAGTATAATATTGTGATTTGCCCTTACAGATATGTACTTAAGTACAGAATTAGTAGCCTATTAAATGGAGCGTGTTTACTTCTATAATGTTATGTATGTTCTATAATGTGTTAGTTCTATAATAACTCAATGTGAAGGCGTTTTTGATGGGGCATTTAGGGATTGACCGGTGAACTTATTTTTTTATAAGGATTAACAATTCTGGCTATAGGAGTTTACAATGAACAAGTTTATGAATTGATTTAAGATTATTATCGGTGGTAAAATCTATCCAGATTCGCACGGGTGAGTACCACCGCCACACCTATTACTGCGGTGAAATTGCTCCTATGAGTTGTGTTTCAGATTGAAGGATGTGCCAGCCGGCATAAGATAAATGATCAATCAACTCAGCCCTCAAGAGTAGCGACGCACTTGTGACCGACTTGGAACAGATCGATAGTCTGTATTGATTCGGTTAAGGTTGTCATGGGCTGTAGTATCATTTAACATCAGATGAACTGCATGTCCGTCTGCTACATCATAACATAAAAAAATGTAATTAGTGTAGAACATGTAAAGGAAGGATATTTATATAAAGGTCATGTGATTTCCAGCGTTCGGCAAAAGCCATGGATGCTCTCCGAAGGCCTCCGAACCTGTGCAGCTGGCCGCTGGTGGGCGCGGAGGTACCTGGGACTAACCTCTTGCTGCTCGCCGTGTACAACCATTGCCCGTACAAGGGGCGGCCCCTTAACGACCCCCTTGTAAATGAACAGGTAAATACCATACACAACATACCTACTCGTGAAGTAAAACATACGTTACTTAATATTATTAAAGTAATTAATATTAATTCAAGAATGTACTGTACTCTAGACACCAATCCAATCCACCACCAAATCCAATATCTGTTTCTGTTTAATGAAAATTAAATCGCAAACGGGCATGCAGTTCACCTGATGTTAAGTGTCCACTGCAGCCCATGACATGCATAACCAGCTCTAAACAGAATCATCGTTCTGTTTGAAGTGGGTCACAAGTTGACCGCTACTCTTGAAGACTAAGTTGGTCGCCTTATCACATCCTTCAAGCTGAAACACAACTCATATAAGCTATTTCACAGCAGAAATAGGTGTCCACCACCAGTGAGTACTAACTCACCCTGGCGAATCTGGGTAGGTTCTACCACCAAAGTGCTTACTGCAGCCCATGATGTCTGTAACGATATGCGGTATAGGAGCTTGTGTAGATTTATGCAACTTCACAACATTGCGCTTATTTTGCGTAAACATGAATTTCCTTTCCTTTTATATGAGCTTTTTCAAAAACGAAACTATTTGGAAATTGTATCTCCCGTTTTCTTTTATCGATAAAATTTTGTTACAATCAAGCCCTCTTGATTCACTAATCGACTCATGACGGTCCCCGTCACAGAGCTCGTTCTCTGTTTATATGTGGAACCATATCAGTAAAGATGAGATTTAACACTCCACGATACCGAAAGATAATGCTGCGGACTGGTGTTCCATACTTAGCAGGCACAACTACGTGTAACGGCGGTGACTTACTCGTACAGGAAAGTTCTTACAATCATATCTACAAAAACAAAGACAGCACATTACAAGCAAGATAAGATAAGATAAAATAAATACCTTGTTTTGATTTATATAATGGTGGGAAAAATTATTTCGTCAACAATCAATGATCTATTTTTTTTTATTAACTATGACAACTTAAATTAATTCTTATCTTATGTTGCTTATTATATGCTATGTTTTGTTGTTGTAAATACGTTTGGAAGAACGTTCTTGTACGACTGAGTAATCATCGTCCTTAGATTATAAAGACATATTACAATTTAGGCCACCGTTACACGTAGTTGTATCTACTAAGTATGGAACACTAATCTGCACTACTATAATTATTGAATGTATGGGTATCTACTACTCAATTTCCATTTCAAATACCGCTGACGTCATAAGCTATTAATTGCTATTAATGATTCAAATGATTCAATTTTATCACCACAATTTTGGTAAGTTCAAACAGTCAGTAATATCAGTAATAAAAACATTTTAACTTTTAGTTTCATTAGTTCAATATCAATTTAAAATAAAATGATAGTATAATAATGTTAAAAATCACAAGGTGATAAACTTTAAATATAATATATAGGAATTTTATATCACGAAGAACAAACACAGCATGCAGTCCCCTACCCATTTGATGGCACACAGGTGGAGATATTGGACGACAAGGGGAGCAAGCAGAGCTCGGCCAGCCGGCTGGCGTGCTGGCGCAACCGCGTGCCGCTGCCGGGCCGCCAGCCGCACACGCAGTGCTTCCCGCACAACTACTCCTTCGTAAGTCACGACACCTGCTGCCGGGGCGGCGCTCGCAGTCGGCAACGGCGGCGACCGCTCACGTCCTCGTGCCTTTAGGGGCCTCGCAAATGAATGCATTTTGCCCACATTTCCAGTAATGGTTATGTTGGAGGCAACAAAAAAGGGTTATCTTGGAAGGTTCTCATTCTGCTGTACAATGAAAGAGGCCTCGCTGATTTATCAACGTCAACTGGACAGTGGAAGGTAGAAAGACTTCTAGCGCCGCCACTGACTTTTAATGCCTGCTCCATCGATCATTACCTCATATCTATCTAACAGATTCCGTCGCGTATATTATAGCAAAGTTCCTATTTAGATGGGACCGCACGTCTCTCCAAAGGTTAACATGTTTAGGGAAATGTGCTAATGAGACTGCCTTGTAACAAACTTGGAAGAACAAATTTTCACCTTACTGTATGAATTAGAAACGCTGCATTTATCTGTAATTCAAATGAAAATAATAAGGCATCGTCAGATGGTGGAGCAGAAATGTTGGCACCATGCATTACTAATAAAATTATGTGTTTTATTATTCCTTATTTCTTACATTCTTTGTCAACTAAAAAAGCAACTCTGCAAGAGATGATAATTTGAATGTCTATATTTGTTACATACATACACATATATTGTTATATCACATTTTAGGAGGACGGCTACCGACAATGTGGACCTTTAGTACCGGACCCAGAAGAAGAGGATGCTGGAACTCAACATAGAATCTCTTTAGCACTGTTCGTCTTCATTATAGTTATTATTTTTACTAGTTCATAATTTAAATTAAGCAAACCAGGTTATGTTATTAAATTTTGATTTGTTGTTTATTATTTAAATGATAAAATTGATAAAACTAACTCTAACCCCTATGAATAAAGTTCTGAACTGATTTTTAAGTCTTTTTCTAGTCGAGCTAACAGAAAAAATGTACTGTTAGTGAAGTGCAACTTTGGGATATTTATATCGGAATAGGAGACAATAAAAACAAAGAAGGAATTCCTTAACATAAATGTATTTGGTTCGGAAATGTCAATAATACTGATTCTGCCTATTGGCAAATCACACGACGTCAACATCTCATTCCCTATTAGTAATGTTATACAGAAAATATTTTTTTAAATATTCAATATACAGGTACTATGGAATGGCTCATAGGAATGCTTAAAAATAGAAGTAAAAAATAATACATTAATTTTGAGGAATACTGAATAACACCTACAAATATATTATGCGGTTGAATTTAAGTTCAAGAAATAATTACATGTTACCCGTTTAATACTATAACGTTGAAACAATTCTAATCGTCCATACGTAAAAATCATTGTTATCAAAAGGAACTATCAAGTATTGACGTTTATTAAATTTGTGTAAATGAAGAATTTAATTACGTAATTTTGTAAATTAGTAGTCAAATTATTTTTTTTAACATTCAAATTTAATCATAAGATCCAATATACTTATTAAAATTACACCCTATAAATATTCTTAGATAAAGGAATGGTAACAGAATAGAAAGTAAAAAATATCATAAGAATAAACATCTCCACGTGACACACCCTGAAATGTAAACTATTCTACAAATATGAGCCACAAACGAGACTAATTACGTCAAGAAATCTACGAAGAAATATGTTCTCTTGTTAAAACTGTCCACCTATTTAACATTCTAATGATTTGACTTAATTAATCAAAAATATTATTTCCGATATACAACATTAATGTATCTAGTATATTCAAAACTTCTTTAGGGAAATTCAACTGGTGCTATGCGTCTATTATTAAAATATCTCTTAACGGCATTAGTTCTGACATCTCAAACATCAAAAATATTTTATTACATACATTCAGAACAATAAATTTATATGCCTTATCTATCGAAGTAGCCTCTTAGTAATTTTATCACTAAATTTGGAATATGTCCACTATGGATCGAGTAGTTTATTTATAGAAAAAGATTTAAATTCAAGAACGCTAGCTATCTACGATTTAAAAAGTAGAATTCGATCTCTTTACCTTCAACGTATCCTTGTAATAAATTTCCAATTTGGCACCAATATCTAATAGGATGAGTGGAAAGTTTCTGTCACTTAATAATGCTCATATTTTTTTACACCAAACAGCTTAGACTATTTTATATGGCTTTCGAAACATGGGTACAATTTGTGATGTTCAATTTCAAACACTACAGTATTACAGACAAATTTATAATAAGACATTTAAAATTATCATATAGCTACCAGAACTTTCCAATCAGCCCGTTTATTTACCACTAAGAAAATATAACACGATAAACTTTACAAATTAGAGAGATCGTTGATTTGTATTTGAACATTGTTAACACCAATTTTAGAGTCACTGGAAATGAGAGCTTATTGTGATGCAACTACCTACTATGATCATACATCTACAATACATCGACTTATTGATGTGTCAGTGAACATTTTAATTTTATTTGCTGAAAGAACTATGTATTTACTGCGTTTTTTTTTCACTATTCAGTCGCGTCAACGGCATCAAAAATTATGAGATTGAAAAGGTGCCGCCATTTTTGTCGAAACGACTAAGTGCTATTGGCTATGGCCTATTATGGTTATGGCCTATTATGGCTATGGCCTATTATGGCCTTTACAGCGCCAGGCCGCCAGACGCTTTGTGGCCAGTAAAAGTGCTCAGCCAGTCATAGGGTCTTGCATAATTAAAGTTATGTTTGGAACCACCGCGCAGTTATGCCACCAACTAACACACTAGCATATAAACTGAAATCTCATTCAAATTGTACTTTAAAGTTCTTGTATTTTCTGTGGATGTATAATATATTTCTTTCTCGTGTTATACGTAATCTGTATATTCCTTGTCTTTGATGTGCATTATTGGTACATTAACGCGATCGAATAGTGAGGAAATCTCGCACGAGACACGGATAAAAAAGTTTAGAATGAGACAAGGGGAAATCAAAGATACTGAATGATCGTTCCCAGAACACCTGTTTTTATAGTATCAAATTGATAGCGAGGTTCGAATACACTATGAACTAAACTTTATAGTATATTTTCACAACACGCGCAATGTGCTTCAGTTTAAGTGAATAAAATAAATAAATATTGGAAACCTCAGTAGCTGAAACTAATTACAACACTGCAGTACAATGTATTCAGTCATCGATGAGGTTTACTATCAAATAAACCTTAAAATCAATTTGTAATTAGATAAATTCATCATCATTGACTCTCAATTCTCTCGCCCACAAGCATCTATATCAGAGGTTTTCTTACATGCATGGACAAATATTTTAATATCATTCAGAACAAGTCACCATGCGGTCAAGTGTACTTTATCAATTACAATGTCTTCAAAATTTGATTGTCCAATAACACGATGCATACACGTAATCCATTAAATTAGTTTCATGGAATGCAATTTTAAAATTTTAATTTAAATGTAATAATTATGATGTAAATAAGTATTTTTATGTTTTTCACTATATATATGGATTAATTGTAATCTGAAATAAAATTATTATTATTATATGATCCGCGCACTCACATATGATTAATACACACAAATTATCTTTACGATCACCCAATAAAATCTTCAATGTCATGATATCCCGGCCATGCGTGTTAAGAAAAATTAAAAACATTACAAGAATTATCCCAAAACATATATCAAAATTATCAAAGCCTTAAGAAGAAAAGTACCATGTGTCCTGGGAACGAGTTCTTGCCTATAAATAGAAAACCGGTTCACCGTTAAATTTATAAATAATAATATCTAGAAATAATAAAATTCCTGTAAATATGATGTATCCACAAAATCGGGTAACCCTAGCCTATTATTATATATTTGACAGATTGCTATAATTTTTACACTTAAAATCTAAGGAGATTATTACAATATTCAAATATAATTGTCTCAATTAAAAAATATATATATAAAATAAAACGAAATATAAAAAACAATATTATACACAAGAAACGAAACAAGCATTTCTTCTTTGGTACTTTTGTGATTCAACTCAATAGAGTGCATTTTTTCTACAAAAAACAAAACAATTGTAAAATAACCTGCAAAATAACCCATCACAGAATAAAAAGTAACATACTATTATATATCACTGCATTTCTCTGTTTTCATTACAACTAACACACTTGGAATGGAATATCTTATCCAACTAACAATAAAGTTAAATATCAATGTCTTGACGGCGACCGCTAACGTTTGCGTCGCTTAAGATAAAGAAATATTTTAAAAGACTCATAATTTTTACACACAATTAGTCAATTAAACGGTAGGTAGCTAATTCATTAATCTCATAACATTTATAATATGATCGAGCTTGATTTTATATTTTTTGCTAGTGACGAACAAGTTTGAACTTGTCTAATAGATATCTTCCTTTTGCACCGAAACAAAGGTGCAAAACGTATGCACCAATTATTTCCATTATACGATCAGACTGACACAATTGTACTGAAATAGTCCGTTAAATATTTCAAAGAATCTCATTATTAATTTATAGACATCGTTCAGAATCGAAAATTTCACCAACATAATGGATTGAATTAAAAATTTAAAAAAACTCACATTCCTCCGAAGAATATACACGAATTACAGCGGTATTAAAATAGTCGTTAAATATCAGATAGCGTACGCAAACGCAATATCGTCAGTTGCGCGTCGGTGAGAATCTTTATTCCTCTTCGGATTCCGAGTCGGAGTCTGGTATCGAGTTAAACCAGTTCTCCCAGTTCGATGGCGGCCCCATAGCAGTACCACGGCTGCGGAATGAAATATCCTTCATTAAATTTGTAATTGTTACCTGATATTATAAATTTTATTGCTACACGTTAGTGTAATAATGTAAATAGTGGAATTGATAAATATGATTTTTTACAAAAAAAAAACGTTGATTAAGGTTTTATTAATAATATGTTAAGACAAACTGCATTAGTGTATTTTTAGACGAATGCAATAATAGGTTGTGGTTATTATGGAGTTAGCTCTGTGTGTACGTGGGAGTCGTAAGAGTATAGTGCGCGTATATGTGTTGTGTTGGGGCGTACGTGCGTGCGTATGCGACGCGTTTTGAGTATACGTGCGCCTGTACACCGCGTCTGACGCACGTGTGTATGGCTAAAATCCGCGTGGCGAAGGCCGCGTGCGCGTGTAAGCAGCTTGTGGGGCGCGCGCGCGTGGATATGGGTGCGCGTGTGTGTCTGTGCGTGTCCGTGTGCGTGCGTGTGAGTGCGCATGTGCGTGTGCGCGGTACGCACGGGTGGCGCGTGACGGGCTGCGGCAGCGTGGCGGTGGCGGGCGGCGGCGGCGCGGGCGGCGGCGCGCGGCGCTGCAGCGTCTGCGTCTGCGCGCCGCCCGCCTCCGTGAACCCCGCCGAGTCGCTCCACCTGCACCCGCACACGGTTTCTTTGATCAAACCTACAGCGCCGGACGGCCGTGCCACTGCGGCCATGACAACCGTGACCGACTCGACGCGGACCATCGGTCTGTTCGAAGCCGATCACAGGGGATTCGAGGACTAAGTCGGTCCCCTCGTGTTTCCTGTTAGTATCGGCTGCCACACCCGTCAAGGTCAACACAACTCATAAGAGAGATTCATTTAAATGATGATAATTTTAGGTGAACCTGAAACACGGAATAAAGGCACCGCAAAGACCCACAGGATACAACAAATATGGCGTTAACTTTATATTATTATGTTTTTGACACTTGAGTCAAATGAAATTAAAATATAATATACTAATTTAGTACATTTGGATTCATTAAATAAATTAAGCATCTGACAAAAAAAAATAAGTAGAAGATTTTTCATACCCCTGACTGCCCCTAACCCCTACAGGACTACTCAATAATAGGTACCTAGAGCCAGTGGCGGCCTTGCAGTTCTCGCACTCGCTGCGGTAGTCGTCCGCGTCCTCGCCGCCCGGCGCGCCGCCCTCGTAGCTGCAGCCGCACGACGGCTGCACAACACACACTCGCACATCACACTGCGCTCGCGGAGTTAGGGGAGGCAGAGGTGTGACAACCAAGTGTTGATGTGGACGAATATCCGGACTCGAGATTTTTAAATATAAGTATTTCAGACATGCCCATTAGTGGTTATAATGTATGGATAAAAATCTATTTTTCAAACTAAATACAATATAATGATGATTTATAAACAATTTGATTTAATTTTGTACCCTTTCCCACTGTAGCAATTAAAAGTTATCTAACACCACATCTTATTTTAAAATCGTCCTAGTTGTATGTACTACAGATTTTGCCAAGAAATACAAATATATTATAATAATAAAGTAAAAAATTGATATATTAAGTGGTACATCCATACCTTGTCAACGGTGAGCGGAAGCGAGGCACTGGGCGGCGGAGCTGGCCCCTCATTACTCCGCACTTTGCTTCCCCCACTCAGCACCCCATTAGCTACCCCGTTAGCCACTACACTCGTCGTACCACTAGTCGCGCTACCAGTCGCCCCACCGGTCGACCCACCAGTAGATCCCCCGCCCGTCGGATTCACAACGCCGGCCGTGCCGTTGTTGCTTCCGTTCGCTCCGCTCGACATTTGTTCGTCGCTCTGTGCTCTGGATCGTCCGCTGTTCAGTCGAATAAGTGATCTGTTAATGATAATAAACTACAGTATTGAAATCCACCAGCACTATATATTTATTTATACTAACAGATATAGCTGGCGCAAACGGTGTTCAGCCGCTTTGCGAAACGTCAGGTCGCGGGTTCGATTCCCGTGGCGAGACGAATTTTTCTAATTTGGTTCGTGACTGGAATACCCTTACGGGTGGTAGAACATGAATATGTTCGACTGGGCCGATACCACCGTCACAC
>DWIE01001138.1:0-11635 GCA_018248235.1 Choaspes benjaminii | reverse complement strand
ACTGAGAATCACGTTTCCATGTTTACTACTATTTCACTCATAATTCCATTAATATGCGAATATAAACTCGCGAAATACTGGCTCTAAACGGCTTATTCAATTATGCGACGTGACACGCAGTTATTGCTAAGAAAATTTTAGTTTAGATTTATTTGCTAAAGTATATTTTAATTATTTAATACTTAATCAAAAAAATATCAATAACAGTCAAAATGATATTTATTTATTTATTATGTATGGCAACGACAACTATTGTAAAATAAAAATAAAGTTTTCTTTATGTCAGTTACAACATGCTTCCAAATTCAATTCTCTATATTTAAAGCACAGACATAATCTTTTCTCTCTCTCATGCCAAGATGTTTTTAAGCAGTGTGCCAGTGACAAAATATATCAATGCTTTGATTGTTTTTTTATTTAATCGAGTTGGCCGTTAATAATTTTATTTAACTTCTTATGTATCTTCTGATTGTTTTTTCAATTAGAAACCAATATTTTAGTGCTATCAAGCTGTTTCATTTGCAGCTGACAACACTCATCGATTTCTCTGTGCTTATTTAGTTATGAAAATAAAACGTGCGTGTACGTATGTACGTACATTCAAATATATTAAAAAAACAATCGTATTAATTAAGATTTTTCTCATCTGTTAAAAGTACATTTGAAATGCAATATTTTTTGTCTACGTCGCTATTGTTCGTCCGTATTAGCGGATGCACAGATTAAATTTCGCAGTACTCAAGTTCGTGTTACTGACGAGTATCTGTAACAATATCGACCGAATGGGTGGTCGGACCATTTGACTACTTATATTACCAGTCTTCTCATCCTGTACAGATAATATTCTTATGTAAAATATTTTTCACACTTAATGTTTCTATTTATATTTACTATTCTTATAATAACGTTACTAATTGTTATCGCTGGGAGTATGTTTGCCATAATTTCGTATTAAAAAATAAAGCGTAATATTTCAAACCAATTCATTCGTTTCGAAGATGGTAACAAGTCCGTTGCTACTCCTGAAACCTAAATTGGTGAGCTTCTTATCCAGTGCGTGCCGACTTCCACATCCTGCGAACTGAAATCCAGCTTATAAGGGCTGTTTCACAGGGAAGTAGGTGTCGTGCTACTTGCCGGGGCGAACCTGGCACCTCTTTACTTACTACCACCGTAAATTCTTTATATTCAAATGTAGTTTTAACTACGTCGTTACTATTGAATACGGTCTAGAAATGAGTTCATTGCACGACATTATAAATACGTAATTTATTTTCATCATACATAGCAACGAGTGAAATTATGTCACTACAATCGTTGTTGAAATTACGCGATTGTATGTAGATGTGCTGCTCACGGCGGGGTGTGCTCCGAGCCGGTCTATTTCAAGACTCGATTATGTATGTGTATCAGTAATCGTTCGCTTTCACAACCCTACATTAAACAGATAAAAAATTTAAAACAAAAATTGAAGTTGTCGTAATCATTTTCAAATATAGTGCTATTAAAATATTGTTTTTTTTTTATTTTAGGCTGTTTTGTTTTCAATAATATTTGAGATCATTTAAGTTATACTTTTAGTAAACTAATTGATAAAACAGATTAGAAAACTCCTTTTAAAGAATGACGATTTATTATTATGATTGTAACGTAATAAATATTCTATTATTTATGGATGAGTGAAAATAAAAGATCTAGTTTATTGCGTTCAAATAATTTTTAATACAGTTTATAAATGATGCGTTCCTAACGAATAACATTTCGTAACGTGACTTTCTAAATTATAAAGATCTATAATGAGACATACAGTTGCTTGCTCCGATGAGTAAATAGTCAAATAATTTTAATGATGCAGAGAACCCGGTTAAGTTAACTGCCAAACACATCGTACAGCCATGACTTGTTATAGGCAATTGAATTATTCCAGACATTTCTATTTCATAGATAATTTCTGTGATTATTTATGAATCGTTGATGAGATATTTTCTTTTTCCGACAATAAAATTACTTTACCAGCTAAAACAATGTTTCTATTTTTTTAGAGTAACATACGGGCATTTAGTTCACCTGATGTTAAGTGACCAATGCAGCCATGACAACTGTGACAGACTCAAGACAGATTTCTCGTTCTGTTCGAAGTTGGTCACCTCCAGTATCCTGTGTAAGCCGGTTACCGGATTTTTTTTATTACCAACACCCAAGCTCGTCAATTCCTAATGAAAAAAGAATCGTGTGAGAAACAGAAAAGGGTCTTCAACATTTTTATGTTATTTAACTTAACTTCTTTTCCCATTTAACTTAACTTATATATATAGTATGATGACGGGTGTTATATTTATAGGTATATATGTTGTATAATTGGTTAGTTCCAAGGGAATGGAATTTCGTATGGGAAATTTAAATGTATAAATTGCAAGAATTTAGCTTTAAACGAGGAAATATCGTGATGATGATTTTACCTCAAATAAATTCACGAAAGATGTTCAATGCCACTGTTCTAAAAAAGGCGAACCTATATACAGTCCAGACGAAATGTAGAGTCTACTGTTCCCTACCAACGTTCCCTAGCAAAGAAAACGCTCATCCTAAACTATGTAATATGGAAATGATATTCAGTAAGTTTATGCACAAAATGGTAAACAATATGGCTTCTCGTTCTACGCAATTGAATTGTCATTCCTCGCGGTTTTCCTTAGCTTCTATACTTATAAATATACCGTCAGCAACATCGTCCCAGTTTAATTCCACACGTGCGTATTGCACGGTTTCGCTTGTCATACAATCTTTCTTCCTCTTTGTAACCTTACGGTTGAATTTCCAAAAATCCTTCCTTAGTGCTCACAGTATAAAACAAAACGGACGCAAATTTTCACGGTTCTAGCCCTAGTAGTTTAGGCTTTGTGTATCTCAGTTATACTTATATATATCATCATTCTTACATCATATATACCATACGTATTTCCTAAATGACTACGGATGGTCGAATTTTGATGCTCGACTGGGTCGGTATTACAGTCACAATAATTTGTGCCATGAGGCAGTAGTGTTCGCAGTACTTGTGTTTCGTTGTAAGGGTACTGTACTGTGGTTACAGGTGTCATGGGCAGCAGTAGCCAGATACCAGCAGGGCTGCACGCCTTTGTGCTACTCCATAACATGAATAAAAGATTTGAATTGAGCGGATCCGTGAAAGAAAACTTTTTAAGGATCAAAGAACACATTAATCAATACACTTAAGAATGTATGTAGGTTTTTTGTTATGCACACGGGCTTGCAGTTTACTTGATGGTAAGTACTGCAGCCCATGAATTCTGTAACGACAGATACAGTGCTACCTCTGAGGACATAGTCCGAACGTCTTTTGTTTTGCGTACGCTGGCTATCAGACAATTACACCGAAAACAAATTGTGCGAACACTACTGTGTCACGCCAGAAATAGGTGTAATAGTGTTACCAACTCAGTCGGACATATTCATGTTCTTCCAATCGTAAATTAAGAATAATTGAATCATCTCCGATTATACTACTATGAAATTCACTTTCCTAGAACTTGGTCAGGCACAGTATAGTACCAAGTAAAATATAAGTATATATGTAGATGACGTCAGTAGTAAAAGTTATAGCTTATCTCAAACGATATATGTGATCAATACGTCTACATGACATTTCAATGTTTTCCAATATGAATATTTCATATCTGCGAGGAATGTTTTATCGATCCCAGATGGACAAGTGTTCAACATATCACAGCGGTGTTTTTCTTGATATTAAAGTCAGTGTTGATAAAAACTTTAAGAATTCCAATGCGGCATACACGAGGCATTTCCAGTGGCTTGTCGCGGAAATCACGGAATACTTGATCTACGCACGTTTATTGCTTGTAGCTGCTGTCATCAATATAACGATTTTCAAGAACAGTCAATAATATTAAACGCAATATATTTTACAAGCATGCCATATCTAGTCCCGCCATAAAATAGGACGTTGTACGGTGTTCGCACAATTTGTATTTCTGTGTTATATTGCGCTAGCCATGACATATGCAGCACTAGAGGCGTTCAATCTTTGTCTTTAGAAGTATCCACGCGTCTATGGTATTGGTGATATATTGCATGGGCTGCAGTAGCCACTTACTACCAGATGGGCTGCAAGTTCATGTGCTATTTCATAACATAAATACTCCAACGAAAACAACCTAATTGGGACGTTTCATGACAATGTCAGTGAAATTGGCCAGAACAAGGAAATAATAGAAACGTATTAAAAATTAATGAATTATTTCTATAACAAAAGCATCAAGGAAGAGAATCGATAATAATATTTGTCGTGCAATCGTTCGAACTGGGATTCGATCGGCGTGAATTGCCCGCAAAATTATTGACATAAATGGAATTAAACATAACAACAGCGGGTGGTAAAACATGAATGTTTGACTGCGAGTACTACCGTGACGCCTAATTGTGCAGTGAAACAGTAGTGTTCGCACTACTTGTGTTTCGGTGTAAACGTGTGATAGCCAGCACACGCAGAACAGGAGGCGTTCGATGTTTATCCCCAGACGTAGCAACGCATTTTTTTTATGTTTAAATGCACGGGATTGCAGTCTACTTGCTGGTAAGTAGCTTCTACAGCCCATGACATCTGTAATCACATCATCATGTGTGGTTACACATGACTTGCAGAAGCTATTTAACATCAGTTAGACTGCAAGCCTTTATGCTACTTCATAAAATAAAAAAAATAAAAATTGAAAAAAATATTGGCGTTAATTTATAATCAGGGAGTGAGTGAATGGTTGCATACGTAAGACAAGTGACGATCAAGAACAGGAGTGAAACTGAAGACGTCCGTTCTAGGTAAACTCAAGCCGACCGGTAACCCTTTCATTTCCTTTCCAGCTGATATCACTTTCCGCTGTTCTGTGAAAGTCCCCTCTAACGTGAATCATGTCTAGTTGTTCACTAGAAACTCCGGTACCAGTGTCACATTCACTTACTACCGCTGGGTTCGCTGTTTTTTTGAAGCTTGAGGATAATAATTTAGATATGTTTTCATTCGAGCGGCGTGGCAGCCCATTACATCTGTAATCACAGGACATACTTGATGACATAGATCAAAGGCCTCTTATGCTGGCCGAAACGCACGTTATGCGAACTACTGTTTCAGGTTCTACTGGCCGTAAGGTTTACCAGGTACGAAACAATATAAGAAAAATGTCTCGCCGCGGGAATCAAACCCACGACCACTTTCGTAGACCGAATCGTCACCTTCTGTGCCACCAATGTTCAATATCCCTAAATATACTATAAAGATCAAGTTAACAAAGAATAAGCTGTATACGACTCGATAGTACAATTATTACAGATTATAATGTTTTGTTTGTCGCAGATGTGTAATTGCGTTTAAACACTTTAAGCTCTAATTGCGCTTAAAGTATCAAATATAAACATTCCCATGTATTTGTAACACAATTGCTTTACTATGAGATATTCGTAATTTTTGAGCAATAGAATGTTTTTAATTAAGCACTTGTCAAACACTTGTTCTTTACTCTGGAATATGTTGCAAAATGTCCGTTCTGGCAATTAATTAGTCTTTGTTGTGGTAGTGTCTCCTCATAATTTGCATTCTGACTTCTGTTATGGTCGTGGGATTGTTTTTAGAAAGTAATAAATAACCACAATTGCTTTCAAGTGCGAGAAAATGTGTTCAACGTTGATATTATGCTTACTTGCTTCTCAGAGCAATACCCTACTAGGGTAACCAATTAGCATGTTCTAAAAGTCGGTTATGTTTTTATTTTGCAATTGCGAGCTTTTTCCCCCCGAGTTCAACGCGTAGAATTGATGTCAATGAAAAAAAATGTGTACTGACAGACCACAGATTATATATAGTAGTATAGATTGTAATAATAAGAATTAGAGCAGAAAAATATATCCTGAAAATTTAGAAGTTACGTTATATTTACGGCTAAAATTTTGTTTATTTATAATTTTAATCAAAATAAAAAATATTTTTTTCGTCTCAAATATACATAATATAAAGTGTCTACGTGTTTTTATACTTGTACATCTCTATCAATGCATTATCATGTTTTGAATATTTTTATCTGTTGGAGGCGATCTGTCTTTTGTATACTTGTATCTTCTAAATAAATAAATCCAATCTTCTGTAAACATATTATTGTATATATATTTTACTAAAAACAAATAAGGCACACAGGTTAAAGAATTCCTGATGGTTACCCTGATTTTATAATAATGTGGTAACCCTACATCTGAATACTTGAACTTTATTTATTGAATAGCACCATTGCTTGGTATTGTAAGATTGTTCGTTAACATACTTCAATTTAGCATATTTACAATGACATTTTTTAAAATATAAAATAACATTTAATAATATTTAAATGTTAATACATCTTTATTTTGATCCATTTTGAAACCAAAAATAAAAATAAGCACCGAACAGAAATGCAAAGGAGACAAAAAAAGATGCTGGCATGAAGTTGTCTTTGGCTCCGCGGTTATATTTTTTTAAACATTTATTGAATAATACAAAAATGTTTATGATGTATATTTCAAAAATTCAATAATCTATTAAAATTGTTTTTATCTCCCATCGCTA
This sequence comes from Choaspes benjaminii, assembly GCA_018248235.1. Taxonomy (NCBI): domain Eukaryota; kingdom Metazoa; phylum Arthropoda; class Insecta; order Lepidoptera; family Hesperiidae; genus Choaspes; species Choaspes benjaminii. The sequence goes on along the minus strand of DWIE01001138.1, from coordinate 5,007 downwards.
ATAAATCAGGCAGATAGTTCGTAGAAACGAGATCTATTAACTGAGAAACATACTCGTGACGAATCGAGTTCGTTTTAATTCGACAATTGACTTTTAAACTAGATAATTGTGGGTAATGAGTATAATCAGTTTTTGCTACTTGAATTAAGCATGACTAACGCTAAAGCGGGCCGCTCTACGTCTTAATTAGATAATCTATACCAAAATTGTAAAGTAATCTTGTGAGTTTTCATGTTGAGGCTAATCTCCAGAACTATTGTCTCGGAAAATCTTAACACTTATAGAAAATTACATTATCGCAGAATAGACTATATTTTATTATTTTTAAGCGAGTGAAGCCGCGGGGAATGCTTGTTTTCATATAGTTATATATATCAACACGGAGTTACATGGAAAACTATGAAACATATTCATGAGTCCTTTATTATTCGTTTTCCCAGATGGATTAAGATTATAATATCAGCTATTCAAACCTATTCAACCCAAGCCGCTGTAACTTCAACCTTATATCAAATTGGAATAAAAATTACTAGATACAAGTATTTTATCGTCAACTGTGTATAAATATATTGTACATAAATATTGTCTTTGGAAGCATACAAAAACATTCAATTAAAAACTTAGATATGCATTAATCTACAAACTGTCATATATTTTACGATTATCTAATGGAGACGTGCGTGACAGAGACAACATTTAAAAAAACTGTTTTGTTTCAAGTCCGATCAAGCGTGCACATAGCTTAATGCTGTTTCGTTGTTCGAACAATATTCGTTTTACAATCGGCTTGTTTATAAGTACCTTATATACCTACTGATACTTGTACTGGCATTGAACTTGGCACAAGGTTACTCGATAATTTGATCTTGTGCTGTTCTTATTTGAGATGTCCGTAACTCCGCATCCGCACAAAACTTGTTTCGTAAGTGTATGCGTTTTGGACTTGGCTACAGGTTTATATCCTTTAAAACTTGATGGTACAAAGTTCACACAAAATTTAACAACCAATCGTAATTGAAATATCTCAGCGTTTTCCATCTTTAACATTAACATCATTAACATTTAAAAAAGTTTATCTGATTAAGAGATTATTGTTTCTTAAATCAAGTTGTGTTCTGCAAAATTTTGCTCATTCAAACAAAACTCTAATTTAATAAGCTAGTGAAATGGCAACTTTAAGGGTAGAACACTCACCTATTTGAACAGTGAAACAGTAGTGTTCGCATTACTTGTATTCCGGTGTAAATATGTGATAGCCAGCATACGAAGAACACGAGACTTTCGATCTATGTCCTCACCTGTAGCACCGCATCTGTGATTACAGATGTCATGGCCTGCAGTAGTTACTTACCAGCAGGTAGACTGCTGCCCGTGTGTTACTTCATAACATTAAAAAAAATAGAAATGGATTTATTAAGCCACACAACAGGCACTGATATTAATAACAATAATGGGGCCTATTAATTAGATAAAAAATATGCTTAACTAAAATAGATAATATCTTAGAGGCATAAAGTTATAATGATATCTTAAATTTCTCGGCGTGTTTGACGTGCGTGTATTGATACAGTGTTACAGGTTTCGGATTTGACATGTAATGTAATTTGTAAAATCCTACAATGTTTGACAAATGACTAAAAACCAAATAGAGATTCTACCATGGGTCGAAATATTAAACAAATGAGGTTCACTACACAAAACTGAGTAGTGAGTCACAACGCTAATCTTATAGGTACGTAGTTCCGTTTAGTTCCGTGAGATAATTTCGCTTCTCGGAACAAATCCGACATTCCCCGCGAGTGAAGGAGCGGGTCGGCCTCCATTCATGAATGAATACACGTCATAGCGTGATTCATACTTTTACGAGTATTTACTTTTTTTTTAGTTAAACATGCAAAGACTTTCCTACTATAATATAGTAAGTTGTTTTTTGTCGAATCGTATCGTAGTCTCTACAAGCAAAAAGGTCATATGATTCACGACTTCGGTGGTTCATTTTGGGTTGGAAGTCTTCAAATTGCGTTAAGAAAATAGTGTCCATATTTAAATATATTTGGTGACAACTACTTTAAATTATCGTTCTACATTTTTTCCACAACCAAATTTACATTATTATACATTATCTTATATACATATACAGAAAATGTTCTTTGCTTACATAAAGAATAAAGAAAATACTTCTGTAACATTTAACAAATTTGAGGCTACTCGTTACTTGTACTACGCTTACATAAGAACATCAATAAATTCTATATAGTAATTTAATTTGTTTCCTTTCCATTGTAAATAGGTAACATTATTATGTTCTTTTATTTATTTTTTGTTATATATTTCCCATATTTTCAAATATTAATTTTTTTTACAAAAAATATTTTAAAAAACAAAAAATAGAATGAAACTACCGACGCAAGGCGAAAGCCCAAGATATCGCCTCCTGACAATACGTGCCGTGTCCAGCAATACACCCACCTGCATACGATTCTTGAATCTCAATATTATTATTTATTGTTCTATATAGATATATATATCAAAATGAGCTGGACACAAATGATTAAAAATAAAGAAGTTCTGCGCCGAGCTAAGCAAAAACAGGAAGTTTTGTCATCATAAAAAAGCGAAGTATCATATCTCGGCAACCTGTTTAGGCACGAAAGATATCAACTTCTGCAGGTTATTATGATGGGCAAAGTTGCCGGTAAAGGGGGAGTAGGGCGCCTGAAAAATTTATGGCTCCGTAACATGGATTGGAGTCGCGAGTCCTGCAGAACTATTCCGCCTTGCAAAGGACAAGGAAATATATAAAGTGCTGGTTGCCAACCTTCATTAGTTGGAGAGGCTACAAAAGAAGTAAAAGATATAAGTCAACATAGAACGAGTAAGTATTAAACAGTACTGGTTCCAAACAGAACGACATGAATATAATTTATTTACAATAGAATGTTATTACCGCGTGATCCTGTTAACTAATTAATTCCTACCGCCAACGCGTAACTGTTAACCCACCGGATATAATGTATCTGTCACAATAGCTCATACAACCATTCTCATACAACCGGGTCATTGTGTGACATACTGTCACAATGTGTGCACACCCATATACTGATAACGAGATCAAATCAGCATTCCTAATCCAATTTAATCTTGTACAATAGATTTAATTTTAAAAACTTCTACATAAAATAATAATCTAGATTCAGTGAACTATTGGACAGTTTATTTATTTTTAGGACTTTAAGAGTATATCTCGCAAATGATGTAATTTAAAAAACGGCAATGTAAGGAAAGCTTCAACAAAAAATCATTTGATCTCATGCACAGTTTTATGCTTCAGGTCGCAGGAATGTCATCCTTTCCCGATGTTCTATCAAATATCATATATTTATAATATCGAATATTAAAATGTATTCATGTCACAAGAATTTGGACGTGGTTTATAATTATTATTATATTATAATGAAAATAGTTATTCCGAGATCGATCTTTGCCCAAACTTTTTTTGCCTTAATTTTTGCCTTTTTTGCCTGTAACAGACTAATAATTAAAATTACACTGTATATGCGTAGGGGTGGGGGGGGATAAGTACCGCGACCCCATGTTTCGCAAAGCGGCTCATCACTGTCTGCGCCACGGAGGTCGTCAGTCAGTCAGTTATTAATGTATATACCTACGGTAGATAACAATGTCCTAGTGGTATATAGAAAAGTTACATAATTCTAACTTCAGAAGTTAGCTTTCTTTACCGTGAACAAACCGTAGCATGCGCAATAAACTCTTTTACGTTTTGGGATTCCAATATTCGATGTTACCCTTCTAACGATTATGTAACCTAAGTGCCTATTCTCTAATATGTAAATAATGGTATTTTAATCGCCGGTGGTGTTATCCAATAAGCGAAGAGCAGGAAGCCATACTCAATTGATTTTCGTGTGAATGTAACACATAATTTACTGTTAGTTTTTTTTTATCACTTCTGCGCCTCCGGTCCGGTAATAGTAGCTTCTGTATTCGAAATTAGAGGTTGTCGCATTTTACTAGATACAAGAACGCTTTTGTGTAAGATTGAATTGAGCAATGCTCAGATGTAACGCAATGACCACAAATCTATATATTAATACGTAAAGCGAAAACTTTGTACCCATTTTTAAGAAAATGAAGCTGACATAGGAGTATGAAATTTGCCCACTTAAAGTTCATGTGAAGAAGGAGGGCAGTGAACTAATACTTTTGAATAATAAGCACTGGAAATACTTTTAATTGTTTAACAAAACAGTACATACACTACCGCGTGTGACACGCACACAGATTTGACTAATATGTATACTCTTTGGTTTTTACACGAAAAGGTCGTATTTCGACTACTGGGCGACCTCTAGTACTTATACATCCAAACACCTTTTACCAGATAAATATTACTTATCAGATTTTAAAATAAGTATAATTTAACATTAATTTGAACTGTTTGCAAAACCTATATAATTCATATGACCTAGAAAAGCAGAATTTAAATGTATAAAACATTCTAATTAATTGATCACCCATATAAGAATTCATCATTGTTTCAAATTATCTGATTGACGTGGTTTATCAATTTAAATTTAGCACCTCGCGCTACGTGTCACATTGTCTATGCTGACCTCAATATGTCATAGACAATTTCTTGTTACTTACACGGGAATAATCACGACTTGTTGCTGTAGTTACTCGTACGATGCGTGTTGCATTATTCATGTACTTATAGTGTTTTAGGGCCTCATTGTATATTGCTTTCCTGAAACTGACGACGAAAATTACTTTATATTTTAACCTTAATTTTAAAATCAGTTGTTATTTTTTAAACAAGGCAGAGACAAAAATATATTTTTCACCGTACAATACATTTTTAATAAGTAGGCCTTTATGTGTTGGTATCAAGTTTGCGTATTGTATATATATTTTAATTACAATTTAGAACGTAGCTAACACATTTAGGTACTGTAATAGCGTGCCTGAGGTCTTGACAGGTAATTC
>DWIE01001137.1:0-11635 GCA_018248235.1 Choaspes benjaminii | reverse complement strand
CTACCTGCTGGTAAGTAGCTACTGCAGCCCATGACATCTGTAATCACAGATGCGGTGCCACCCTTGAGGACATAGATTGAACGCCTCGTGTTATGCGTATTCTGGCTATCACACTCTTACACCGAAACACAAGTAGTGCGAACACCATTGCTTCACGCCACAAATAGGTGTGACGGTGGTACCGACCCAGTCGAACATATTCATATTCTACCACCCGTAAGGTTATTCCAGACGCGAAACAAATTAGAAAAATTCGTCTCGCTGCGGGAATCGAACCCGCGACCCCACGTTTCGCAAAGCGGCTCATCACCGTCTACGCCACGTAGGTTGTCAGGAGGTCATTATTTCATAACCATCATGATCAGCCGTTCTTGGGTATGTGTCTCTCTGTGTGTGTGCATAAATTAGCGTGCTATAGAACTAAATACTCTTAGAAGTGTTACCGATGATAAAAAATTAAAATCAACATGTCTCTCGTTACCATCCATTTCTTCATTATGTGTGGTTAGCACGAGCTTTTTCGCAGTTCGAGCGCCTTTATGTTATTTGCGCATTGATTGTTACTTTATATTATAATCTATCACTAGGTGACGGTGTTTCAATCCCATAGAATTTAAAGTTGACGATAATACTGTCAAACAGTGCAGAAACCTCCCAGTGGTTACCGAGTGTGATCATACAGGTCAAAAATATAGTTTTCCGCGTGAAATTGCAGAAACAACAATGGGCGTCAAATTAAATTGTTTAGAGGAATCAAATTTTCCAGTGCTGCAAGGCATGAATCGCTTGTTGAACTTGGTCTGCGAGAGGATATTCCACCTCTGGTTGCAACCGGATTGGCTGTACAGGTTATTCCCGCAATACTTCGAGCATCAGAAATACCGAAAAATTATATTCGATTTCACTGGTGAGGTGAGTTGAAATTTGAATGAATAAAGCTTTATTTGTGATATAACGGAAATATACGTAAATGTCACAAACTATATAAGTCCGTTATTAATATTATGAACATATAATAATATTTTATTAATACTATACAGAAATTGAAAAATGCAATAACAGTTTATGCTTAAACAAATTACACGAAGATATATGATAGTAGTTGCCCGTACTGCAGCACTACATCACGAAAAGGTCGTTGCTCAGGATGGGTTGCAGCCAGCAAGCAACAACGCTGATTTTCAGCAAGGCCCTTTTCTTACCATTCACGCCCTTCTTCCATATACCTAATCATGGCTTGGTAACATTATCTTCCTCCGCAATGTTTTCTGCATGGGACATATTACACGTATGTCCCCTGAGGCTGTGGTTGCGGCAATCTGTTCAGATTTAGCGGTTGAATTTCTCAGATTTTCATTATACACAGATAATTCACGTGTATATTTACCTAAAGGTATATGCAGTGGTAAATACCACACACGTTTCGCCAGTTACGTTCAGGTACCATGTAATGACGAACCTACTGGTATTTATTGGACATATATCCAAACTCTAGTGGCTCTCCCCGTCCTAGTGGCCAGGCCAATCACTGAGTTTTATCAAGTCCGAAAGAACAAAGTAACATGTTCGCTGAGTTGGGAATTGGACCCAAGAAAGACCCCTTGCAAAGATGAGCGCACAAGACCGTGTGGGAGATCACCCAAGCGCCGGACACACCAGGTTAAGGCTGCCGTGGACGTCCGTGCCCGTCCATGAATGCGCTAGAAAAGCAGCAATTAGGGATGACTGGCGCCGTATTGTTAGGCGTGCCACACACGCATCATGACGACCACGACCGCTCTGCCAAGAGTAATCCGACTGAGAAGAATAAGAAAGGGGTTGCTTAACACTTGTAATGCGTCCACTGACTCTCCATGGTAGTTTCTCAGATTTTCACTATACCTTCTCTAAAACTCGTAATATCATTCTGTACACATATAAGTGAGGCCGGCGCGACAAGTGTAGGTACGTGTACACTCATTATATTTTTTTAGTTAGTTGTGGTGGCCAAGTTGCCGAGTGTAAAATAGCGACGTGTCCGCTAATCGCGGGGTCAGACCGTGGCCATTGAGTGCTCTTTGTTTATTGCGCGCACTGAAGTGAAGTGAAAAGTGCACGCGTGGTAGAACTGACCAAGGCGATCTGGCTACGCAATCTGGCTACGCAATCTGGCTACCTGATTTTATGTGACAGTTCGTGTTCTAGAACGTTATAAGGGTTAAATGTTTATTTACTTTTCTGATTATAGATCTTAGAACTTGGTGAGGGGAAAATGTGTTATTATATAAATTACTGTTAGTATGAAAAAGTCATATTATAGAAAATTCTATGCACGATATAACATTCATTGTACAGTAGGCAATTTTTTTTTCTACTTGTGTTTAAGGTTATTAAGCGGAAAAGGATAGAATTACAGAACGAGCTGCAATCTAAGCCTGATACGGCTAATGCTGGAGAACATTATGGTAACCTATTATTACAATGATATTATTATAATACTATTTTTTATGTTATGAAGTAGCACACGGCCTTGCAGTTCACCTGATTGTAAGTAGCTACTGACGCCGTTGACGCCTGCAACCACAGATGCGCTGCTACTGTTGAGGACATAGATCTAACGCATCGAGCTCTGCATATGCTGGCTATCATACCCGAATACCGAAGCGCAATACTTATAATATATAATATAAGAGTATATCTTTCAATAATAATGAAATGCAGCCTATTAAATACAAAAATGCCAACTGTTAAAGTTTGGAAAAAAATATCAAAACAAATTATTCACTATTTTGCAATCAAAGTTTTGTTAAAACTTTATATAATATTATAACATACTCTCTATTACAGATTTGAAAAGTTACCGAAGGAAAACTTTTCTAGACTTGCTCATATCTTTATCGGGCGGCAAAGCAGGATATACCGATATTGAATTAAGAGAAGAATTACTGGTGATAGCTTTTGCAGGCACTGACACGAGTGCGGTTGCTACTGGATACACATTGAAGTTGTTAAGCAAATATCCTGATGTGCAAAGAAAAGTTTACGAAGAGTTAAGTTCTTTTTTTATGTTATGAAGTAGTACACGGGCTGGCAGTATACCTGCTGGTAAGTAGCTGCTGCAGCCCATGATATCTGTATTCACAGATGCGGTGCTACTCTTGAGGACATAGATCGAACGGCTCGTGTTCTGCGTATGCTGGCTATCATACACTTACACCGAAACAAAAGTAGTGCGACCACTACTGTTTCACGGCGTAAACAGGTGTAACGGTGCTACCCACCCAATCGAACTTATGTATGTCCTACCAATTGTTAGGTTATTCCAGACACAAAACAAATTAAAAATCGAACCTGCAACCTCACGTTTCGCAAAGTGGCTCATCACCGTCTGCGCCAAGGAGGTCGTCAGGCTTTTGACAGTACTTGTTTACTTACATATATCAACGTTTTACATATATATGTTACATACATTTACGTTCGAATATTAGCAAACACAGACGCGGCCTGCATTGGCGGTCGCTACGTATGCTATCTAACTCAGATATTTGTGCTGTCGTATCAAACGAGAAAATGACTAAGAAATACAAAAAAATATTATTGTATCATCTGAAACTTACTTATTATTTTAGGTTGTATGAAGTCTTTGGTGACTCGAAACGTATTTTGGTGAAAGAAGACCTGTCGAAGTTAAAGTATTTGGAAAGGGTCATAAAAGAATCATTGAGACTATTTCCTCCGGTGCCGTTTCTTATAAGAAAAGTATTGGTTGATGTAAAATTACGTAAGAGCAAGATATTTTATACCTTAATATTACCTATTGATGATTTACTGATACCTACATTTTTATGATTTATAAACTACTAATGCCATCTCTTGATTGTTAGCGGTACTAGAATTGATTTCTCAATTACATCTTCGCCAAAAAATGTACAATTTGCGAATCTGTATAAATATAAATGAAAAGACGGTTATTGTATGTAATAGGACAAATGTAATTCTGGTACACTGCTTAAATAACGTCAAAATTTAACATTCTTTAGTTTTTAGGATGCACCCTGCTTTTGTACAATTTTTATCCCTTTTGCAAAAATGCACAAATGTGTTTTTGGTGCAATAAAGAGTATCGTATTGTAATGTTTGCGGTACGTGCGAATATATAGCCTATGGTTCCATGGTTACTTTGAATTGCCCGATCCCCGTCACAGTAGGGATCTTATTACTCGTAATAACATGCTAATCGGTCGAATTATTTATACATACATATTTATTATTCTTTCTAAATTTGCTTAAGTTAACCTATAAGACTTATTTGACGAACAGATGATCAAAATGATCAAACATGTGTACATTATTAGGACTCAACGTGAAAATAGAATACTGTAGCGTAACCTACTGGGTCTAATTGTGAATCTGAACCATCCAGAGACTCATTAAAACACATTTTTTAAAATTAAAACCGATCAAGCTAAGTTTACGCCAAGACATACACACGCTCAGACGAATTTCATACCCGTACTACACATAACCAAAATTTATGTAGTTTTATTTAATATATTTTTATTACAGCGTCAGGATACACGTTACCAGCTGGCTCAGGCGTTGTGGTACCCATCTGGGGAGTACACCGAGACCCCAAGTACTGGGGCCCAGACGCCGAATGTTTCGACCCAGATAGGTTTCTTCCACAGCGAATGTCTTTGCAACACACCTGCAGTTACATGCCTTTTAGTAGCGGACCAAGAAATTGTCTCGGTGGGTATATATATACCTAATATATTAGTATATAATTCATAGTAGTCTATGAAACGTTTTATTATAGTACACCTGGTGCTATGAATCATATTGTTTGTGCACTTCTATTTAAGGAAAACTCCCAGTACTACGGGCGCATTCGATTGTTAGCAGTCGCGGAGTACAGACCTCTTGAACGTTAAAAGCGTAGTTGTGTTTTATATGATGATGATGATGAGTGTAAAATAATAATCAGTAAGAAGTGATTCAACGTGATTGTATAATTTTGTTACATTATAACCAATTGTACAAAAAACAAATATGAGGACGGATTATTTTGATGGATCACGCTTCCCTCCTCTTATATATAATTATACTTATATTAATTTATTCATCATCAAATCCACTAAAGTATATCCAGTAAAGTTCGTGGTCAAATTATCATCACACGTATATTCGTATAGGCCTAGATTCAATGGTCTGTCAATTATATTGACTAATCATCATTGATCACGCATTTGCACTAAAGATGCTGCGGTGGTATGGTTCGGCACCCAATATTTGCCCTGACATGTAGGACGTGACATTTTATCGGTGGTAGAATCTGTCCAGGTTCGCCCAGGTGAGTACCAGCACCACACCTAGTTCTGCTGTGAAATAGCTTTTGTGAGTTGTGTTTCAGCTTGAAGGGTGTGGGAGCCAACACACATTGGATATACGAGGCGACAAACTTAGCCCTCAAGAGTAGCAACGCACTTGTGATCGACTTCGAACTGATCGATAGGTCTGTATTGATTCGGTTACGGTTGTCATGGGCTGTAGTAGTCATATAACATCAGGTGAACTGCATGCCCGTTTGCTACTCTAGTCTTCATAAAGAAAAAATTAAAAAAAACGTGTACCCACTGTCCAGGTGGACTGCAACGTGTGTTACTTGATAATATAAAAAAGATGATTTACTACTTCAGTCTTATGTTTTTAATTCTCACATTTCCAGGATACCAGTACTCTATAATGTCGGTGAAGACAGTTCTGTCGACAATCTTGCGACGTTATAGAGTAGTGAGTGAAGAAGAACAGTCTAGTATTCCCCACATGAGGGTCAAACTGGATATTATGATGAAGGATGTTGAGGGTTACCGAGTTGCTTTAGAAGAAAGACATTACAATACAATATAATATAATATACACAATTGTCTTATATTGATACAATTCAAATTAGCAAAATAGTTTTAATTGGATTGCAATTTTTCTGCAATAATTAAACAGTAAACCTGTAATTAACTAGTTCTTAAGTATCTATATAAATTTAAATAAGTTTTTTCTTTTTGTGTAGTATTTTTACGTCTTATGTGTGCACGGATATTCCCCCCTTTTCTGTATTTTGATTATCTTATTACGTTGGTTACCTGGAAGAGATAGATTACAATGATAAGACCGCTTATGTAACCTTGCATTATAATTATATTAAACCCTACAATATGGTTTGGTGCAATAAAGAGTGTTTATTTGTTGTCTTAATTCCTTTTAATTTAATACTACCTAGCTATTGTCTATTTGCAACTCGAATGTGTTTTGGAGGTTCCGACAATCCAGTATATATCTTCCACGGATGCTTATCACTATACAGGACTAGTATAATACTATTTTGGCCTAGACGTAAACGTTTGAAAAGGTAGGCGGCAACGGTAAGCATGGCCCCAATCATCCCACCCCGGGGTTGATATGATCGCCTCGAAAAATAGGTTCACAATACTCAACATTGCACGGGTAGCTCCCTCGAGTCAGATAAACGCACAGACTCCAACATACACACACAGTCTGGTGACCCTCGTATGAAACCACTTTCGAAGCGACCTCTACACAAATATTTCTTCCATTCTAGCGACCCCCTACGCCGAAGTACGAACCTCTCAGAGAGGTGCTCTTAGGTTGGGTCGTCGTCTCTTATTGTTATTCATGCATGTGTTCCATTCCAACCGTAATTACTTTGTCCAAAACTCTGTCCGACTGACCACCCCGATCGCTACAAAATATCAGTTGAGCTGGATAGGACAATAGATAAGCAGCATTTGAATACTCGTTAAAAGAATAATGAATCATTCACTAATATATTAGTAAAAATATAATCTTATAACTGCCGGCAACAATTTTCTCAAAAAGCGGAAAGTATTATCATTATTATCAGAAGGATTTGTATATATGTATATATAATAAATGTATAAATAAATAAAACAGTCTTAACAAAAATTGCATCACAAGATATAATTAAATAGAATGTAGCAAACTTATCTTCATATGTCCCATTTTATTTGTCTCCAAATCATACTATAAACTATATTTTAACAAAAAATCAAACTGGTTATAATTTAGCTTATCTTTTTTCAAGAGAAACTTTATAGCCGTCTAGTGGTTTCATCATAATATCCAGCTTGACTCGAATCCGCGGGATGGAAATAAACAATAAAAATACATCTTGAATATCCCATAAGAAGCTGCTTGAAAACAGAAGAGTGGCTCTTAGTTGATGGATTGGAAGATTTCTCCCACTCGGTAGAAACGAACAGGTGCATTCTTGAGGCTGCATACAAGGCCGCAGTGCCTGATTTTCTGCTTACTGAACAGTGAAACGGCGCGGAGACCTAAATAAAGCAACAATGCAGTGCGTAACAAAGGAATGACAGGTCTTGCTTAGAATGGGCCCATCTTGTCAGTTCTCATCGTAATGACGAGGAAATAAAAGCGATTGCAAGGAATGCTCGCTCTAACAACGGCAATTTTGCAATAAAGTTTTTACCAACATAATGTGTCGCACGCACAAGCGATCACCATACTGCTTGATCGTAGAAAATATAGAAAACAGATTTTCTAGTACAATACCGCTCGAAAGCTGTTCTGCTTGGGTAATTATTTTCGGCCAATCACAAAACTAATTGGGTCTTCTCGAATGTGTGGAATTGATAACTAAAGTAATTGAACTCTCTCCGACAACGAGTGTATTCGTTTAGTATTTTTGTACTATGCTAGTTCTAGAAAGAGCTTTCATTAATCACAATAACATAGAAAAACAATTAAAAAGTAATTGATGACAATCTACAAATCAGATCTCGAGAATAATTGGCACGAATGTATGCTAGGAAAAGGAGCATCAAAATTGTTTTCATCTAAAACATAATTAAGAGAAAGCCGCTGTAAAAGATAACAATTTAATATGGAAGATAGAAAATTAGATACAATTGTTAACAGTTAATTGTGGACGTATGTGAGACAAGGAAAGCCGTGGGTCAACGATTCAGTGAGCTAACGGTGTCCGGATGTCAACCCACCAAACTCGTTCGAGTTCTGGCAAACTGCAAATCATAAAACACACACTAATAACAATTGCAAAAGATATCACGCGTTGTGGCACCAAAGAACTCTGTTAACCCCAAAATGGTACTTAAGCGATGATATCTCAGCAGGATTATAACGAAAGCTATATTGAAGATCTTGATCGTATGCAAATTTCCTATTCCGCAAATTCAGCGCCATTAGCCGCTGCGTTATGTGCATCGAAATGGTTATAATACTTGACCTTTGCTTTCTTTTGAATTGCGTGTCTAATTTCACATTCAGTTTCGTGCATATCGATTACGGCCAGTTCTACGTCACATTGATAACCATCGAGAGCACTTTGATGCTCGTCAACTACTGTAACTGTCAATAGTCAATATTAATTGACCGCAAATATATTTACTCTTATTGACTTATAATAAGGTTGAAATTCGCTTGTAGCGTTATTACGGAAACAGAAAATAGTTGTGTTGTTAGAAGCGGGCACACGTGTCTGCTTATGTCCGTTCTGTCACAACATTGTCTGGTTGTCGTGACAATCGTTGACTGGTGAAAATCTATGAGAACGTGTTTTCTCAATTTGCATCCACAAGATTTGAATACTCACAGTTGTACTTCAGGAAAAGCCGAGGAACAAGGGAAAGCGATCTATAAACTCGGAGGCATTCGATCGGTTATATGTTGCTATTGTTAATAAGGCAACTTTCCGGGAACAACATTCTACTGTGATTAATAATTCATTAGTTTCCACAATTAATTTAGCTGCAACTAGATATTACTCAGCTTTTGTTTTCCATTTATGTTATTAGGAAATGAGACGAAAGGTTACAATACAGGTTTCAATGAAAAAGCTATGATATACCTGTTCTGCTTATCTTGTTCTATCATACATATCATTTATTCAGGCTTTGCAGTGATAGGTTGATATAATCTGATCTTGATTTCATCTTAATGCATTATGATTTCCTACACTTCCGCTATCACGTCTGGCATCGGGCTATAAATGTACCACGCATTCACATATGATAATATCTATTGTATTTTGGAAGGTTTGAATATAAATAGGACTTGACATTAGTTGAATAACTCGTAAATGCATAACGTTGAAGTTAGAGGCTGACAAATAGCAAAAATTATTATATGTTATAGAATATTATTACGGGTGGTAGAACATGAATATGGTACCACCGTCACACCTATTTGTGTCATGAAACAGTAGTGTTCGCACTACTTGTGTTTTGGTGGGAGGGTGTGACCCAGCATACGCAGAACACGAGACGTTCGATCTATGTCCTCAAGGGTTTCTACCCTGCTCCGCATCTGTGACAGATGTCATGGGATGCAGTGGCTACTTACCAGCAGGTACACTGCAAGCCCTTGTGCTAATTCAAAACATTAAAAAAAGTGTTACACATTGTGCTCACTATTAACTATTTATATATACGACAATAAAATATTTATAAGAACTTGGACTTCTTTGGTGAATTCTTGAATTACTGAGATAATTGTAAAATAGTATATGCACCTGTCACTGCCAATTAATTGCAGATGGAAAACTAATTAACACGAACAATGCAATCGATGGATGGGCTTCATTAAAGATGAGACGAGCATTGCGAATGAATTAACGATCTTGCATTAATCCAAAAATTTTGCAGCAATACTAATGAACGTTAACCCTCTTTTAACGAAGGCTATTTCGAGGTTTTCACACAATTAACAGATTCCACGCATCTTTATATAGGTGCAAGTGAATTCTGTACAATTATGAGACTTTCTCGCGACCGGGGATCGTTTTCAATAGGTGTGTTTAATGATCACAGCACACACAATACTTTACCCATCAGAATTATAAGCGTTTCGAAAACTGGCCGCTGCGATTGAGTGCTAAATAGAGAATTTAAAAAAAAAGTGAGCTTAAGCCTATTATAACTCTCTATTCACTTAAGTACAGGTATAAAACTCCTGGTCGTTGATGCTAAAAGCTAGGTGTGTGCGTTGGCCCCAAGTAAAAGCCAGGGTCACGTGTGAGCGCTTCGTGACGGTTCCCTACATTTATGGACCCGCGGTGGTTATTGTTTACCGTAACTACCCAGAATTCAGGCTAATGCGTTCGAGTTTTTAACGAATCCGCCCGAATTGAGAATAACCGCTCACGTAATAGGCTTTTAACGTTATGAATTCGATCCTGAATTTCATGTCATTATCTCCATTGATATTGTCCACTTAAAAACATCGGGTTGAGGTTTATATTTTTATGGCATATGGTGCTTTTATGACATGAAGTAGAAATCAGTGTAATATTCTTTTGATAGTGAACGTGTATTACAGGAAATAAACAGTAATGCAATGTTGCATTGCTTAGGTGTGACAGTGGTACCTAATGAACAGAATACTACCAATTATGAAATCTTATCAGTCAGTTTTAAGAGCAATGTTTTGTAGCGATAGTTTTTTGTTTTTTTTTTTGTTTCTCTGGCGTCTGTGTACGCCGTGAAAGTTAATCGTCAACTAAAACAGCCATCACAAACAATGTGTAGTCGATTAAAGAAAGTTTCGCTAGTTAACTCACATTGAGTAACAATCTGGTCATATCGGTCGTGCAATTACATTCATACGAGATCAAATGAACTGTTTAATTGAACGCCACATCTGGTCCCCTTATCTGTACACTTTCAATCACCGATCACAGTTAATACGTCTAAACGAGACAAAGGCATCGGCTAATTTGCTTGTCAGTACAAAATAATCAACGTCGATCTCTTCCGAGCGCCGAACGACTGGGAGACGCAAAAGTGAACCCTACGTCCAGTATCTTTTAAATTCAAGATTTTTTTAAATAAGACAAATGAAATTGAACTATCGTTGTAGCTAATAGGATTGCATTTCGATTGAGGATTGTTGTATATGATGGACTTCTGGCGTGGAAGAGTGTGTCAAATGAGTGCCAATTTGAGGTCCGAGTTGGTCCGTGGATCGCCTCAGGTGCAACTCATTAAGAGTACTTTCGCTGCTCTTGTGACGTGCAATACTAATTCTTTTATGGTCGCCGACGATCTAAGCTCCATTGGGAAACAAGTTCACACGCCGTCAATTCGATTACGCGTGATTTCCTGCTCGCATATTAATTCGAAATTAGAAAAATCAATTCGTACTAAATTTATAGAGCTTTCTTCCACGGTAGTAAGCTTGATGATATATTATTAAAAGATTGTTGGTCGATCAATATTTTAATATTAAGTATATGATTAAAATTTCACTCATATAAATTAGATGTAAGTATCTTAGTAGAGAGCTTTGGTCCAAGTAATTTAACTAAGAACTTATTTGGAATTCTTATAAAAAACGATTCTGGGAGATATTAAGGATAGATCACTATAAATATTTATTACATCACTACAAAAACATTTATAAACGTGTTTTATTTGAAAGAAAATATTATAGTTCTATTATCGTAATATTCTAACAATCTGAACTTTAAATTGTCGCGCATAAAACAAACTAAATCTTATTATCCCAAATAGGCTCTTTAGATGTAAATTTATCTGGATAAGACATACAAGGCTCACATCAAACCATGTATTGTTAGATA